>CAAKHC010002254.1:0-27340 GCA_901007825.1 Macroramphosus scolopax | reverse complement strand
GGAAACAAGCAGGTTTTCTCTATGAATGCACGGTCATGTTGTGCACAAATAAAAACCTTCAGTTACATCCCAAAATGTTTTAAAACGATCCCCTTATGTAAAGAGAAAAAAAAAAAAAAAGATACATGTTCCTTCCTTTAGACAATGCCCATTATTTTCCATCTTCCTAGCTGGAAGCTCTTCACCACAATTCATTGTAACAGCACTTTTGTGTTACGTGATGCTGCTAAAGTAAAAAGAGAGAACTCTCCATAATGACACAGTACAGATCCTCAGTATTCTGCAACTGTGTTGTTGGTATTTCAAACAGCAAGAAAACAAGACAATAAGAAAATGGTGCTTCATGGGAAGAAGGCCTGTTCGCCACGAGGCAGTTACTCTGCAAATATGTGCAAAACAGTGAGCTAATATTCATTTGCTATATTTCCAAGAGGTATGAAAATATAAAGTCTCATTTCATATAGAATAATTGTTTACAGCTTTAAAGGTATTGGGTTTTTTTTTTTTTAAGTTGCCATGGTAACTATGGGACTCAATTGCAGTATTACAACCGCAATTGCCGTAAAACAGCCGTCTTAGCAAGAAACATCAGGTGAGAAGCTGGATGCGTTCTCCCCAATACACAAATCGTTGAGCTTAAAGTATATTAAAGGCTTAAAAGCTATTCTGTAGTTAATTATGTGACTTATCATTTACTTTAAGATGCACACCTGAAAACCGGCGCAGTTGGCAATCACATCAAAGATTAGTTTTTTTGTACCATGGGGGAATATTCTTCTAACAAGTATCATACAGGGGGGAAAAAAAGAAAGAAAGAAAAAGGGCGGGGGGATACAGAGTGTCTGAGACAAAAAGGCCGAGCAGTTAACAAGCACTGTGACATTCTGGATGTAATCCAGTGGTTCGTTATATCGATGGATTTCTACTGCATTCCCAAAATGGCTGCCAAATATGTTCAACTGGGTTAGAGGAAGTGCCAGGGTGGACTCAAGTGCTTCTTTTTATCATACTATTATAAAATACTCTCCTCGCAATTAGAAACACAAATATGTTTGACTCATGTGCAAAAATGTTCACCTTATCTTCCTCATGCGTAATATTTCAGCAGTGTATTGCCAGTGCATGTGATGCAGTACGTGACCAATTTCAACTTTCTGGATTTTATTCTTACTTAAAAAATGAGATAGAATTTCTTGACACAGCATATGACAAGATAAACAGGGGTGAATTATTTGGTGGATTAATGTGAATTCCACTCATGACTAATATTGCATGCTCCCTCCTACCCTTCCCGTTCTTTCCACGACACGCTATCCATAAGCCACCAAAGCCCTCACAATCTTCACATGAGCATTGGCACTCCAATATTATCATGAGTATTTCCTTATACATTTATTTATGGAAGTTAGCAGATTACCTGGAACAAGCCTGAGAAACTGGGCTGGTGTGGGAATAACATTTAGCAGTAATGTGGCATAGTAGAAGCTTTAAAGAAATGTCTCTATCTTTGGGCAGCAGTGACTTTACTGCGCTTATAAATATTTGGAATACTGACCTGCCATCTGTGTGCATGTACAGTACAAGCGGATTTTTTTTTCTGTGATATGTCACCTCCAAAGAAACACTCATTACATTAGTAGCATGGTGTCCTTAAACATTCTCACTGGAGTTTTCACTAGAGTAAACCCAAATAATCGTGTGGGAGCAATGTGCAAAGGAGTGACTAAATCAGCTTGAAACATTTCCTAATTGAATGCTACAGACACATTGTGTGAGCTGGTTGCTCAATAATACATTGCAGAATGTGAGGAGAGGGTGACAAGCCACAGAGGACGAGTGAAGAATGGTGAAGCCAAAAGAAAATTGGGATTGATTGCCGGGTGTGGATGAACCCCCCCCCCCCCTCTCTCTCTCTCACACACATACACACACACGAACACACACACACACACACACACGCCTTTATCTGAGTAGGTCTACTGTTTATCTGCTGGGTCTCCTTCATATAATAATGAGTTTCCTTGGTCTAGAGACATGCTCTTAAATATTTATTAGTCATGGGTGGGTTTAAGCTGTGACACAGAAAGCGGGCAAATGGCGATGGCTCAAACACATATGAATGTACATGTGGAATACATGCATACAAATACTCAGAAGTGACTTTACGGAGATGAAAACTGGCCACCTGATTCTCTGGACTACAAATACCTCCCCTCCCAAGTCATATAATGGCTGTATCTCTTTCAGAATGTGTCTGTGCAGTTAAAATACATTGTTTTTGACATCAAGCTGTAGTGAGAGCTCACTTACACGCAGGACAAGCACCCTCCAATTCATCAAACAATGAAATGTCCAAAAATACTTCTTCGCAGATAGAGGAATTCAACTCAACATACCTCTGTGATTATATAAATTTTCACTTTACTCATCCGCATGCCAGCCACACAATATAGTGCACATTTATAATTAGGCTCTGTCTGAATCTTACATCAGTTGTGCTGCACACCAGAATGCAAACTCCGCTCTGTGTTCTCCAAATCACATAACAAATGAGCCATTAATTACACAACTGAGTCTATAGGATCGCAAACCGTGTGCGTTGTGGGAACATATTGTGCGTTAGGGCGAAATTTGAAAAAAGGGTTATGTTAATTATGTAGTAAAAAAATGTCTCACACACACACACACACACACACACGAATGTGCGCTGGAGGGAGCTGGACGCAGCGCTGCCTGCAGCCTCCCCCATGTCAAACGGGACCGGCCTACTTATTTAAGGTCACTTGCATGTTTCTCAAGGCAACAGCTTTCGGTGACCCCACCAACAAACACCTCTGACATGACCAATGGGTTGACGCAAAACATTTGTTTTTTTTTTACCTGCGTAAAACTTCTGGGTGCCGCTCTGGTAATCAGGCACAGGACGGATTATACAAACTATCACTCGCGCTTACAAAAGACACAAGAACATGCTGTATTATTCGCTTTATCTGACAAAGTCAAGCGCTTTGGGACAACATCTGTTTGCCACACGCACATGCACGCACGCTCTGTCCCTTTCACAGTCACACACATTTACGCGCTCGCAATCGCGCACGGATGGGAAGCTCCAGCTTAACTCCCCAAAGGCCCCGTCAGATATTACATTTATTTGTACTTCACATAGGCTATTTTAACTTTATCCCGTGGTTAAGTGCATCTCTGCTGCCATCGCGGACGCGAACAGATCATGCCCATGAATATTTTGCAACACAATGTCTCAAAAGGCTCACAAGAAGCGTCTCTTGCAACTTTAATTACACCCGAGCATGGCCTCATATCTAGGCCAACCCTTTGCCATAACATCATCACATCCTAAACACTTTAGCATATTATTAATAAAGCGGATTCGGACAATTTAAATGCTAATTCATTTGGTGAAACATGGCACCATAATCACGAGCACTGGATCCAGTTCTGAATGCTCTTTTTTTATTGTTTTACCCGCAGACATAATATCAGCCTGCCTTCTTCCTCCCTCTGCTCGTACCACCGTTTCCTAAATGCCACGCCGCTGGTATTAATTCATAAAAATGTAGGCTAGACATCTGTCTGAGTATAATTCCACCCCTGCTATAACGGTGCATTTCAGGCAATATCTTCAAGTTACACCAACTGAGATGAATTCAAGAGAGAATGCTGTAGTTGCAATGAGAAAAAACGCGTTTCCTCTGATCCAAATAACCTGACCTAAAAGCCAAAATGCGCTCGTCGGCTGCCACAGTTGTTCCAGGCTCTCAGTGTGTAAAATGTGAGCGAAACAGTTTCAGCACAGTAAGTGTAACCTGCCCGGCGGACGGGCAAATCCGAAAGTAAAGGGCTAAAGGTAAAGGGACATGTGGAGAATAAATGACAGAAGGGAAACTTGCGTCATGTCAGGGCAGCGTGTTTTTGTACTCGATTATAAATGGACAACAAAACCCCTGGCGCCCCAAACTGAGACCACTCGCACGAAGGACGCGTTTCATTTCACCCAGTCTATCACATTCATTGAATGTCTGGGCTCCTCTAAAGAATGAAGTTTCCGATCATATATTGATATTTGTTTAATAAAGCCAGCTACAAGTACATGGAAGCCAGCAGCCCCAAACTCAGCGAGCGCGTTTCTGAATCAACGTCACACTAAATTTCTCTTATTTCTCCCACCTAATAACAGCGTTATAGATATTGAAAAAGACCCATCCCTTTTCCTACTTTTCTCAATTTCTTACCTCCACTTCGAAGCTCGTTCAAAACAAAGAGTGGCGACAGCGATTCCACGGATCCCCCGGTTTTCCCCCGACGAAGCTCGTGTAGTTTTTTTTTTAATATGCTCCTTTACTTTGTTTCATTTCTCACTTCCATCTTCTTTTCATCTCATCAATAAACACACGCTGCAGCCTACCTTCATAGAGCAGCTCGGTTCAAATGTGCCCTCCCATTTTTTAACTATACATCGAGTACTTTGGGGTGGGGTGGGGTGGAGTGGAGGGGGGGTGCAGGCAGGCACGCCTTTTCATTTAAAGCCGCTATTGGAAGAACAGTGCACTGTC
This sequence comes from Macroramphosus scolopax, assembly GCA_901007825.1. Classification (NCBI taxonomy): domain Eukaryota; kingdom Metazoa; phylum Chordata; class Actinopteri; order Syngnathiformes; family Centriscidae; genus Macroramphosus; species Macroramphosus scolopax. Next base: position 22,769 of record CAAKHC010002254.1, on the reverse strand, counting down.
TTGGGTTGGATCAGAAATCCGTCAACATGATTGTGCCCCAATCGCAGGCAGCACAGTGGCTCCATTATGGCTCCCTGGAAGCGGTGGGAGTTATAGTAATAGTGTTTGTAGTAGTAGTGTTCCTCCTACTGTTTGCTCATAAGCACAATTTTATAAATGGAAGTCATGGTGTGGCACGAAACATGATTTAAATACCTTTTCCTGGAGGAAGCACCCCACCCCCTTCAATAGCGCTCTCTTTACTCGTAATGCCACCTTTCTACTTCAGTTTCTATTATTTTTTTCCGAATGTGGGGTCCTATACCCTTCAAAACATCCGCGTCCACTAATGTGAATGAACTCTCAAATCTCTCCCCGGAGTGGATCACAAGGACAGGGAATTGTCAGTTATGTGCTCATCATGCTTCTGAACTTTGCATTGGACGCCGCCTCTGCCAGTACAGTCAACCAGCTGCGCCGCGGCCTCTCATTGGACAGCGGCGCCGTCAATCATCTCCGGCGCCAACAAGCTAGATTGTCTGCCCTGTCTTCTACTTTCTACGCATTTCTATTTTCTCATTTATTTATTTTTTAACGTCCCGAGCTGACCTCGAGTTAGCAAGGAAGGGAGAAAAATGGTGTCGGTTCAGCCGGCCAATCAGATTTAGTAGAGCGATAGCTTTTTTCTCTTGTTGTTGTTTTTTTTCATGCCATTATTGGACGCCTTAAGATATATTCTGGCTGGCACAGAATAAAGCAGTAATGGGTCATGTGGGATCCCCCCCCCTTCCTTGTCTAGACAGTGACAGGTGTGCATGTGTGCGCACACGCTTCTCTGTAGTTCAGATCACAATAATTAACCACATCGTGGGTCGTGATATAGATACTTTCAATATTTTAATTAAGCCCGTAAATTGTTTGTAGTACACATTGTACAGACTGCTCAGTCTAAGCAGCTCTGCATCTCAAAAAACGAGCTTTTCCTGACAAAGAGGTCAACTAAGGTTACGCTCGATCAGCCCGCCCGCCTCTGGTGCGTGCTGCTGCGCATAAGTGGTGTGAAAAATAGGCCATTTTTAATGAAAGCTGCTCTCTTGTACACCGTTTTCATAGCCCCGCAGCTATACAGGGGGACAGAGGTGATGTGTCGATTCAGACAATCGCCATGTCTCAAGCTGGGTCGTCTCCATACGGATATTGTTGTGTGAGCACCGTGGTGAGCAGCCAGGGTGCTCGGTTGACTGTGCGCGCCCCCTGCAGGACTGCGACGGTGTTTAACACCGCGGGTTCAAGGGAGGACACCCTTCCGTCACTGCTTTGACCTACTTGAACTAGGGACACAATAGGGACACTGTCACTGGCTTTAAATGTGCTGGTTTGCAAACTGATATAGAAATGCTTTATATATTCATGAAAAAAAAAACGATTGTGTCTTTTTGGGATCATAAATTCAGCATCCCGAAAGTGCAAACCTGTGTACTGCTTCCCACAGGGCCATATGAGTTCAAGAAAATGCATACACGAACACACCTTGTTGCTGTTAGAAAAAAAACAACCCTTTTTTTTATGGTTCTCTCAGTGAAAAACATTCCTATGTCCTTACTTAGTTTATATCATAGTAATCTGCATTGCCTAATGCATATTCCATTGTAAAAACATTATCTAGAGCATCAAAATACACTGACAAGCCAACTTATTAGGTGCACGGGACAACACTAATGCAGTGTAATACAACAGTCATGCAATAAATCCTCCCTCATGAGGATTATAAACTTCAGATTTTATTGAATCTGTAGGACAGAGCTGTTTATTGTGGAGCCTGCAATTTGTTGGACTGTTGAACTATACCCAGTTATACTCAGAGATGTCCGTAATGTTTTGTCAACTTGACCTTTGGGTGTGGTCGGCTGATGATATTTCACCTGATCTTGTGTACTTCCGTCTAAAGACCTCACATTTTTATTGCTTATATAATCAGACACCCCTACTGCCTTACCCTCTTCTTCACACTCATACAAATCATCAGGTTAACAGCAAAGAAGAATGTCTATTTGAAAACTATTTCGGTTTGGCCATCATGGAATCCTTTTTAAAGATACTGTGTGTAAGAATTGACCGACTGTTGAATTAATTCATACTCCACACTCCAAACAAAAGGAGGGCAGCTTCAATGTTTAACAACAGTAAGGAGTTAGTAATTGTTATCTCATAGTACTGAAAAAGTACTGAAAAGCACCATCACACTTCAGTAGATACCTCACAAGTTACTGAGCTGAACATAACCAAGCTGACATATCATACAAAAAAATATCTAACCTAATCAGTTCATCATTATTAATCTTAATATTTCGTATCAGCCTTTCCCAAGGGATCTAATCTTCATTCCTAAGGAGTTTCTGGCAAGCGGGCGAAAAGAAAAAAGAGTATTGCAGGATGAATCACAGGTCCATTGGTAAAACTGTGTCATCTATATGACAAGGGATTTTAACAGGAGCTCGAAAGTGCAGCCAAAAAAAACCCTCCAAAAAACCTGGAAAGGAGTGAAATAACCTTCCACTCAGCATGCGAGACACTATCTAGGCGCAAAAGGTCACAGCACAATATAAATGCCACAGGGAATCAACACCACAAGACTTAATTTAGCTTGAATGTTTGTAGAGATATATTTTACCTTGAGCGTCTCATCAAAAAGAGCATAATACCAGTCAGGTTTGAGACTACAGGCTGCTGTGAATCTGCAAACTGCTCTACAGGAACTTCCTGTTACTGTCATTTCTACTCTTCAAAAAATTAAACTAAATTAATTTCATGTTTTTTCATTGAATTTAGGATAGGTAGGATTGTCAGGAACCCTCAATGGAATATTCAACAACATATAGTTTGTATTATAGCTTACTTAGCTCAGTTTTAACAAGACGTAGCAGGAAAACAGCCACAGCAAAACCATTGAAACCATTTGGAATATGTCTTTTTATGTTTTTTTGTTTTCACCAGCTGCACTGAAGATCTGTTTTGAAAGGTCCAAACAATTCAAATTGACTTTTTTAATTCACTCTTTCAAGGATCGTGGTAATTCATAGAAACATAAAAGAGCCTTTCTTCAGACTAACCGAGCTGTAACTTTTCCAGCCACCACTCAGGATTTAGGTGTCAGAATCAGAAAAGCAAGTTATTACCTGTGTAACCTTGAACATGGAAATCAACATTCTCTGTGCTTCTGTGTTACAATGTTATTGAACAAGTCCACTCACTGGGCTTGTCCTTGTGTTTCTTTTCAAGTTTTAATATATTCCAAAGGGAATGGCCTGCTGGCTATTCATTATACAGAGAGTCTAGACATCTCATTACAAGTTGGGTGACAACTGGCGATGTGCAGGGTGGTTTAGGGCAGGTGGAATTAGTTTTCATTCAATTTACAGTGCATTTGAAAATGTTATTTCTGATCAGAATCTACATTGTAGCGTCCTGCTTTGTTTAAAGTCTAACTAGTGGAAACCTACAAATGGGTAGAGGAGCAGGGAGTTTCTGATTCTCTTTCATACTGAGATTCGTATGTCTTTATAGTGCTGCACAAACAAGTTTTCAAACTTTAGAGGATTGTACTCCAGAAAACAGCTTGGGCCCTGTTTTCTTATATGCCACCTATTAATAGCAAGCAAGAACACTTGAGATATTGTGGAGGGACATCACATTCATGCATGTGTTTCTTTGGCCACATGTTAAGTGCTGAACATCGTCACCATGACCTGCAATTACGTACGGAACCATCATTCCGGCAGTGCGGTATGACTGCTGTTTGTCAGCACCTTTCCAGTTAATTTCACCGAAAGGCTTCTTTACTTGTTAAACTGCGTAGGGTTGAAATACAGCATTCCTGGACTGCCATCTCCATTAAAGCGGTTTGGGTTTCATTGCCAATCTCTGTCAGGATTACGCAAAACCTTTCTAACCTTAACCTATCTTGTTGTCACGAAACTTGTTGGAGAGGTGTAGCATGAAGAGCTCATTCAATTTGTTATCTTCATATGGACCTTGGTGAAAGCATCCACTCTCTGAGTGCCCCTCTGGTTGTTTGATATTATCTTGAGCAGAGAAAAGTGTTCCTTTAACTGTCGAATTCTATTCACAAACCCGTGTTGAGCCACAGTTTTTCTGTGAAGTCATTAACCAGGGAAACAAACATACATAAATACATAAATACATACATAAATACATAAATACATACATGCATGCATACATACATACATACACACATACATACATACATACATACATACATACATACATACATACATACATACATACATACATACATACATACATACATACATACATACATACATACATACATACATACATACATACATACATACATACAAAAGCTCACTTGCTTTTACAGGTACAGTGTGTGACTACTTTAACAAAGTTATATAAATTCCAATAGCAAAGACACGCCTTTTCCTTGTGTTGTTTTGATCCACACGATAGTTGGCCATCTATCTAATTATAAAGCGATGAATCTCTGTGTGTATGTATGTGTAAGTTCCTCGCATATCCCGAGAACCGGTTGTCCTCTCGACTTCGCAATCTGTACGTGTGTTGCTGAGAACCTGAGGGAACGCAGTGCCGAATGTGAAGTTGTATACCTCTTCGAAATGCCAGCCACGCAGTCACAGAGCTGCAACATATGGCAGCCAGTCGGGTGTCGTACGAACATTCCACGTGGTCCAGACGGGCCTTACCCATCACAATGGGCCTCATTTTCTTGCGAACAAATTTAATCGTGCAATTGCAAAATGAAGTTAGCTACCAAAAGCTTGCAACATTTTGTACTTCACATTAAGTTTTCTAATGTAGAAAGCTTTTTGCTTCTCATCTTCACAACATACGGCACGGAGATGACAAGTGCAGACGGTACCTTTACTTTGTTTGCTATTCTCCTTTCTCTTTTTGGATTTGTTTTTGGTCTTTGGTCTTAATTTGTCAATTATTGGGCCTAAAATAACTTTTCGTGGCTGCACACAGTGACAACATTAGTATTACATGTTTCACTGAATCTCACAAGAAATGATCATAGACAAACCAGATGTGACAGAAAGTAGGCCTCTTCACATTATTGCCAAATGTTTTCCTTCCCTTTGAGCAGGGACTCGTCTCTGTTTCTGCTTTGGTGTTGTTAGACTCAGAACAAACAGTAGGATTGTATTTTATCAGCTTCTGTTGCATGTGTGAAGTGAGACTGTAGCTCCAGTTTGTTTTTTTTACAGAGCGGCACCTATCTTTTATGAGTCATGCAGTGTGTGGGGTTACCGGTATTAAAAACAAAAGACTCTACAGCCAGTAGCTCGTTCATCAGGTTTAACTCTTCGCCAGTTTGATTTACATTCACATACTAGAATGTTGTTTGTGTTTTGATTCATCCTTTTGACAAAAGGAGGGAAGTGAAGGAGTGTTCCGACAATACACACGGCACAAACAACTTGGTTAGGTTTAGGCATAAATATAATTGAATATGTTTAAGCAGAAAAACACTAGGTCTTGTTTATTTGGTTATATTTAGGCACATAAAACACTAGGTTGGGTTTAGGCACAAAAACACATGGTTATGTTTAGGGACAGAAAAACTTGGTTAGGTTTAGGCATGCAATACTTGGTTAGGAAAACCACCTTTGCTCTTGTCAAAAACATTGATACAGAATGCCATGTTTTATTCTGGCAACTGGACTGTGTCAGACAGGGACAAGGTCAACCAAAAACACCGCTTCCTTCTTGTTCCAGATAATCTCATTCACACACACGAGACCTCACAATGCCGTCTTTTCAGTCCAACTGGTACAAATGATAAAGGATTCTTCACTTCTGATTTATCTCACAAGGCCCCGGTTTGTGCCAGCTTTCTGGCTGAAACATAACAATAATATTCCACTGATCTCCTGTCCGCCTTGTGATTCATACTTTATCTCATTTCTATTTGCCACAAAATAATGCTTAAGAATACTGATTAGGTGCCTTTAACCTGTTTTGTGGAAAATTATAATTCAAGTTATACACTGACTGTCTTAACTTGCCTCGAGGCAAGTTATTTACTCACACAAATGACTTCATGCTTTTTGCTTCAAAAGGAGGCTTATCTTTGTGTTTCAATTATATTCATTCATAGTAATAAAACACTATGCCATGTAAATATTCATGTTAACAAGCTGTTCCACATGGTTCCGAAGTGCAAAAATCATAAATGGATGAAGTTAATGTGCATGCATGGATAGGAGATATTGTCTAATCATCATTTCCACACTCTCCGTCAAGATGTGAATCATGTCAGCAAGTGGAAAGCCAATAGCCCCTCTGATCATGTCTGCATTTCAACAAGTTGACCTGGTATGCCCCATGCGTGGCTGCAGTTGGCTCCTCTGAAGGCCTTGGGAAACTCATAAGCTGGATATGGCCGCTCTTCAAGTGAGCAAATTCCAGGCGTTGGAGGGAAAAAGCATCTGAGCAATTTTGCTTCTCCCTAGGAAGTATTGGCAATTCATCCTTCAATGGCTGCTCTGTCAGAAGTTTAGCCAAGACCTTGAATGACCATACAGGTGACTGGCTGGCAGTCGCAGCCGGGGCAGGTCTTAGTGCGCATGAGAAGGAATGTCAAACAATCTAAAGCCTATAGACTTTGATATCCTCCAATTTGTTCTACTGTCAACTTCTGGTGGCTTTGAGACAAGGACTGCATTATAGTTCTGCACATTTTGGATTCCTACCACACAGTCTGAACACAGTCAATTAATTTTGGCAGGAGGAAAAGTTTAAACTCCCCATTAGTATCCTGTGATCCTTAAATGGCTTCTAAGAAAGTTCTAGGTATAGAACAAAGAGGTTGTTGTAACCGTGCATCTTTAATTGGAGTCATTCTTTGACATGAGATGCCCTCAGTAGTACTCTGGTATTTGTATTTTTCTAAGGCAGTGATAACAGCTCACACCCTATTCCTTGGCAGCCATCTTCAGAGTTAAATACCTTGAAATGGCACCAACAGCCTCCGGCTAAGGTACACTTGGATCAGTAACACTGGTTAAACAGCACATATAGTATGTTGAACAAGCAAAGAGCTAGCACTAACTGTCCAAAATGTCTGTATTTGTTTAGCATCTCTGTTCTTTTCCTTGTTCTCTGTTCTTTTCCTTGTTAGGCATTCCAGACACTCTAGCTTGCTTTAATAACCACAGACATCTTCACGGCTGGCAGCATCCATACTACATACACCACCAGGAAGTAATGTGCATTCTCCTAAAACTTGTCAACATTCACTAGAAATACCACATGAAGGGGTTAATTAACTTGGGGAAATTCCACCCTCACAGCAACATGGAACAAAGGGTGCAAATTCCTCTTTGATATTCAAATAACGATAATAATATGCAATAATCTGACGCCACATCAAACTCAATGTAATGATTCTCCACAGGGTTAGTACCCATTTTGAATTAAAAACAATATGCATGATATTCAGGTCAATTTTTTGTAGTACAAGTGTTGACCAGTAGATGGCGTTATACTCCATGTAATATGAAGCACCGGATTGTTGGTGTTGGGTAACATCTTAAAGGTACTTTGAACTGCCATTTTGAGTATGAAAGCTTATGTCTAAGTTCATTCAGAACCATTGATGTTATATAGTGGTTGTAAAAATCATGCATTTGACCGAAATGACTGAAAACAAGTTCTCCTGACAAATGTGGTATGTTATTGTAATGTATTAGTATAGGAGGTTTTCATATTCTTAGATAATGATAAATCAACACCACTCCCAAACAGTTTCACTTCAAAAATAGATAATTATAACCCTCATGTAGCTGCATTCTTTTCAATCTAGGTGTAGCTATTAAATTGGTGAGTAAGTGTATATTAACTCCCCACTAACCAAAAGCAAATATTAGAGACTCTTTAACCAAGTATGGAGAATAAGATGAAGACTAGGTGAGCACAACACATTGCCACATGGGGTGTGTTTGGCTGGGAGACGGTTGTTAGCCCACTGCTGGCAGACTTAGAGGAGGCGGCTGCCTTCCAATCAACACTCAGGGAGTAATAGACTCCCGTGCCTCGTGTGTGTCCTCAGGAAGCCACATCTCATCATAAATGCTAAATGAATGCTTTTTATCACTCACATCTATTCCACCTTTGTAGCTATAATTAATGCTTTCCTGCTTCCCACACGACGTGAATGCGAGTGTTTTTTTTTTCCCCCTTTCCACCAGATGTTAAATTCTATTGCCAAACGTTCTGCGCTAAACATGACAAGCAAACATAAAAGGCTTCAGAACTGGACATAATAGCTCAACTCCTACCACCAGCTCAGTTATTCAGACTACCAGGAGCTATAGTATTACATGCTGCAGTGGACAACTGAATGTGTTACCAGCCTTGGAATCCCCCAGCTGCTTATTAATTAGCCGGCTGTGCGTTGGTGGGAATAATCAGCAAGGAAAGGTTACTGCAAGCTAGTAAGCTAAGCTTGTGTTAATCAGGGAAGCACCTTGTTTATTGTGTGTCTGTTATCAGTGTGCCAAATGCCGCTTTGCGAGAGCGTCAGCCAAGCAGACAGCAAGCACTGACAAGTGCAAGTGAGGTAGCTCATTATACACTGTGCAGTTGTGAGGTATGGTTACAGCTTTCCCTCTGTCTGACAGCAGAAAGTGAATATATGTATACAGAATCTGCAAGTTTTCTGTTCGTATTTCACCTCTAGGCATCCTCATGATAAATACCAACCCTTTCAGTGGTTTCAGCCAGGTATTAGTCATGGTTCTGGCATGTGTACAATGCCCACAATACTTTGCCGGTGTTCTTTGTAGTAGACTGGTTCACTTCCACCATCTACTGACGCATCGAGGGCTACAGGGAGGGTTTGAGTTTCATTTTCTCTCCGGCTGGTGGTATCACAGCGCAAGCTGAGAGCAGGGCTGAATTTTAGATGGACTTTTCAGTTTGTCTGTGCCAGGGAACGTTATGGAACATTTTCTCGTCTATAACATGTTGACTCAAGCGTTTGGTCCACAGCTCAGGATATACAAATGAAAGACAAGCTGAGGCTCAGTCTGCTCCCCGGTGCCCACCTGGCGTCAGAGGCAGAGACAGCCACGAGGAACAGGACTTAGTCAGAGTCTAACCAATTAGACATCAAGATGACATTTAGCCTTCCACAAACCCAACTTTACATAGAAGTGAACAAGTGCTGTTTTCAGCTCCCACTCATTGGAAAGAAAGTGACTCATCACGACTGTGCAGTGCATGCTGGTACATGTAGGAACTGTGACACAGGCTCTGTGCAGGAGAGAATGTCAGTATGAGCGGCACCAAAGGAGTTATGTTCCCATAAGAAACATCAATATTTAATAAGTATCTTAAACCATGAACTCCAAAGCTGGAGGTGATACTTTGTCCTGATGAACACTGTACCAGCAATCTCCATCAGGTTAATAATTTTACACTCTTTCAAAATGTGAAAGAAATAAGGGTTGATTATAGTTTAGACACCAGAGTACCTTATTGAGCTGTTTCAACCTTTTAACATGTCAGCTTCTTTTCCATTTTTCCTTTTATTTAACTGTAAAAATCTAAATGTGTTATTTTAATAATGTCTTAATGCCTTTTAGGTATTGTATGCAGCTCTTTGAATTGCCTGAGTGCCTGCCTTCCTTTATATCTCCCAGAAAATGAACGTCATATACTGTACATCTACCATGTATCTCGGGACACACTTAATAAACCCAGCCTGCAGCCTGTTTGAGGAGCTCACACATGGCACATGTAGCTCCCATCACCTGCACTTTACTTCAGGGGTGCTGAGTCGGCATCTATGCTCAGAATCTTTCTTCAAAGTCATGCCTCTAAACAACTCAAATAAAAAGTATGAGTGTGCAGACACCTGTGGGTGTCTCTTGTCCTTGGACACTCAATAATGATGTCTTGGTTTTTATGCCGGCGGAATATTTTTGGGACAAAAGCTAAGCGACTGCTAAAGAGGAGCCAACAGTAATGTAGAATGGACCTGCATCATTTAGTCTAAAAAAAAAAAAATCTATAGGGATTCTGGATATAAATGTTTGATATTTAGACTATGTTTTATTGAAACGTTATCACATCAAAGTCCTCAATAATATATGGTCACTTCTAATGAGTGTTGCCCCATTGGCCCCTGCTAAAGATAAACCTGGCTACTCTTCAGTCAGCAGCCCCATGATCTGCTGAGCCTGTTCAGATGACCAGCACTTGTCCTTGGCCTACTTTTGGGTCAGAGGCACACTGGAGCCAAAAGACAAAAATCTTTAAGCAAGGCGGCACAGGAGGATGGAGACGATACATTTCTGGGTGAGTCCTCTTCAAGTCTTAGAGAGGATTATGATGATGAAGGTTTGTGATTGCACATCAATGGGAATTCGCTCTGTATTCAAGCTGGTCCACTGGGAGCAGTTTTCATCTTTGCTGTTTCTGGCATGATATATTTATAACAGTATGTGACTGTGTGTATGTGCCTTGTGTGGGAATTGTATTGTCGAAAGAGGGTTTGCGTGTTGATATTCCTCCAATACATTATTATGATCAGGCTGATTTCCTGTGACTTATTTTTGTGCCAGTTAGAGCTTACACATACAGAACGTGCATCAAAGAAATCGGAACTTTCAGATCCTGAGAATACCAAAGTTTTGGCAAAGGAGACGTGAGCGCAAAGCTCCTCACTCACCCATAGCACAATTATATAATCCTGCATGCAGGTCAGCCGTATACGGATCATCTTCTGAGAGAAAACACGTGCTACACGTACAGCCCATATCTCAAACAATCATTTACATATGCATGGGAACTCTTCTATGTATCTCGTACTCTCCTAAATATAGATAAACAGTTGCCATGAACCAGCACACGCTCACATACTAACATGAATTACTTATACATTCTTATAAACATGGTTACTTCCCCACTTAAATATTTACACACACATGTTCTTCTGAAAAACACAGAAATGATTTCAACTTCACATGCTCACAGTTTGGTTTCATTTTAGCTTAATCTGTGTGTGTGTGAGAGATATTTTTCACCAGAAGAAGCTGCCAAGAAAGTCAGCAAACAATTGTTGTTTCAAATAAAAATCTCAAATCTCACTTCTACTTGGTACGTGGAAGTTTTCCATTGAAATCTACTGTCTATCACAGTCTAAGCATGCTAGAAACCCAATAATATACTACTTCAGCAATGCACTGATTACGGCAGAGTTCATCTGCAATGATTGATTGAATGGCTGATCGAAACTCTCTATCAACACAACATCAGCTTTATTATAGATTAATCATTATGATAGAATTTATCAAGATAATGTGGCGGCCATGAATGGTGTTCAGCTTACTTAACCTTAACCTTAACCTTAACCTCAACCTTAACCTTAACCTTAACCTTAACCTGAACCTGAACCTGAACCTGAACCTGAACCTGAACCTGAACCTTAAACTTAACCTAAACTTCAATCATTAACTTTAACCTTTCAAAAAGTCTTCCCCCTAAACTGGAATCATTACAGACATGAGAACTCACTTTTTGTCCCCATAAGGGAGGCAAGTCCCCACAATGTGACCCAGGACATTAGTGCAAGTGCAGTTGTATTTGTATGGACCCTTATCATACACAGAGGTCATTCAAAGCACTTAATAAGCAAAAGATAAAAGTACAAAGAGAATAAAAATATAACATGACATAAAATGAATAAATCTAAGTAAATAGGTAAAAGTAGCATTGTGTTAGAAATACCTGGTACACACACACATGCACACTTCTGTGTTCTTGCCACTTGTGCTAAGATGCTTATAATAAACTGGAAGTATTCATCTTTCTACTAGTGAGTAATGTGTTACTAAATAAGTAAAAAAAAAATAAATTACATTAACAAATGTTATGATAAGTAACGATAAGATAACGATAAGATTATGTTACTTATTTGTCTAAGAGTACGATATATTCATACTTTATACAAAGACATAAAAAAGACATGAAACAAATACATAATGTAGGACACACTTGTATTTAGTTTCTCTCTCTCTATTTATAATTGAGATCAGACAAAAGTACTGCTCTCTTAGAGGATCAATCTCCTCGGAAAAAAACACTTGGTTGCAGACCTCCTTCTATGTATAATAAATAGAGTTGTCGGAAGGCATCAAAGGCTAGTGGGAGTTAATAAATGTTATATGACAGTGAAATATTACTTTCCCTGTAATGGAATCTCTGCTGGGTATCTCCTGAACTACGGTAACATTACGCTTCTATCTATTTATAACAAATTTGTTTATCAGTTCAAGAGAGACAAAAGATGTTTGTATGTCATGAAAAAGAACAACTAGCCTGAGTGTTAACTACCAGGTACTGTAATCGAGCGGTGATGGAGTAATTAAGGTAGGCTGTGTTTGCATATAATTACAGAGCTTGACATTTATGAAAGCATGACTGTGAGTGTATTTATAACAGTGGCCATCTGTAGATGAAAGTGTCTGTGTTTGTTGTACTGTGCTGTACATTTCAATCAAAGCTCCTACTTTTCACCCCAGGGAATAAATGTGTGTTCATCATTTTGAATTGCTTTATTGCTGCACCATTGCACCGGCTTTGGGGATCTGCAAGTGGGGATGTGGTGGGGTGCGGGGTGGATTTGTACAATTATAGAACTGATGATGCAAAGACAGTGAAGCAAACATTCCCCCTTACAAAAACCCAAGTGGTACGGTCCACAGTCTTAAAGGCAGAGTGCACAGCTGAGAGATGAGTGCATACATTTTACACCATTTGATTAAACTGACTAGTTAACATTGTGTAACACAATTATTTAAACGTGATGCACATAATTAGTCTCCAAATCACGAGGGAGTTATGTGGATATATAGGAATGTTCGAGTAGTCCTCTAGGTTCTAGGTTATTTCTGGTGATTACTTATTTAAATCTGACTGTCTTTCACGGTTCACTCCATATTTCTGAATGTAAAGTGGATGAAACACACACACACACACACACACACACATACACACACATACACACACACACACACACGCACGCGCACACACTCACACTCACATACACCAATGCACATCCAATGCAGAGAGCTTTACTCATTCCACTGTAATTTCGACCATATGACAACAACAAGCCTTCCTATTGCCATGGCAACAATTGCACCATTGCTAAGGCAACAGCTGCAGAGTGCTACAACAAGCAGAAAACCTTCATGCATTTTCAATCTCATTATTTCATTCGGTTTCTTTCTCCTCCTCCTCTTTCATGTTTTTGCGTTTCAGTCTTCTATAAGTCGCCGTCGTGTTGCTTTGTGTTTTGTTTTTTCTGTGATGCATATGTAATTCACACTCTCCTCCACAACACATTTTCTTGCGGTCTAATTCCTTCTGTCTTCACAAAGACACACACACACACACACGCACTCACCCACTCTCCCTCTCCTTTTCTCTCTCCTCTACTGTCCCCTCCCTCAGTTCTTCCTCTCCATCCTCTGCTATTTCGCTGTCTTATTCTGTTTCTCTTTTTCTGTTTCTTTCCACAGTGTGAACCTTCCCCCTTTTTTATCCCTGCCACCTCTGCTTTCCATCCCCATCATCCCTTCCTCCATCTCTGCCCATATTCACCCCATCTTTTTTCTTTGTTTCCGCCGCTTCTCTCGCTCGCCTCGGATAAAAAGCAACGGATATACTCTCACCTTCCCTTTTCTCCACTTTCTCTCTCATACAAAATTCCGAGACCACCCTCTCTCCTCTCTCTTTCTTCGCTCACTCTCTCTATTTCCCTGTGGCCCTCCCCCTCCCATTTCATGTTTCCCCCTCCCTCCATCCTCTCTTTCCCTCGCTGGTTCAGTTAGTCAAAGAAGAGATTCACAGAAGGAGAGAAAAGGGGGGAAAGGCAGGACGAGAGTGAGAGTGCAGGAGTGGGGCAGGCTGGGGAGAGGGGTGTGGGGTCTCAGCCCTCTGTCGTGGGGGGTTGGGGGGGTTGAAATACACCCCGATATTTTGTTCCAAATACAATGGACTGCCTCTGCATTGTGACTACAAAGGTAAGCTTATCTGTTCTTCATTACTCTGGCTCAGTGTGTGTGTGCGTGTGTTCGTGTGTGTGTGTTTGTGTGTGTGTGTGTGAGAGAGAGAGAGTGAGAACAAGAAAGAGACAGAAAGAGTGAGAGGTTCCACAACTGTATCTGAGCACAGAGGAGAAGGATGCTCTCATCTTTCCGTTCTCTCTAATGCCAGTATGCTTTCTGCATGCCGTTTCCTCTACTGTAAGGCAAATGTATTTCTATATTTCTTGGGGGGGCTTCATGTATTTCAGAGCATCCTCAGGGTGAGCTGGGCTACCTGTGTGGTGTGTAAACTATATAATCTTTGATATTTCCCCCTCTGGATGACCCTCTCTCTCCGCATCGCCTCCACTCTGTGTTATGCTTTGGGAGCGTATATAAACAGGGGCTGGCTAACCTGTGTGGATGTAGTAAAAGTGAGCGCTCTGGTTGCTTGTGCAGGGCTTTGTGTCATGCTGGAGCTGCAGAATATGTCAGGGGGAGACCATGGGAGGGCACTCTGCATGCTAATATCCTTATATTTTCAATTCCCTTATCGTTACACTCGAGAGCAGGCACACGTTAGCTACCCAGTATGCATCTGCACACATCTGCATACACATGATATGAGCCATGCATTATATCATACACATGTGCTCAGCGTAGGATGTCCTAGACGTGAGAAATGTCCAAAGCGTTAGTGTCTCCCAGACCCACTCCGGATGTTGGCCTCCAACTTTAAGAAAAGGCTGGTGGACATACTTAGACAGATATTTAAAACCAAGTCGACATTATACTGTTGTAGCAGCACATTAAAGCCCCTTCTGGCAGGAAGTGGTGACAAACGTCAGGATAAGGGAGCACACACATGAGGAAACTCTAACATCTGTGAAAAGATGGGGATCAATTGCAAATGTGGCTTCGACTCAACGTCTAGGGCAGATACGAATGAAGCCGGCCCTTTCAGAACTATTACATAACTTTTTGCTTAACTGTGGCACATTACGTTCATCAACCTCTCAGTTTCCTTGGCAACAGTGGCAACAGTGATTATTGGTCAGTTAAACATAGATAACTAGGTGCGGGCCGACAGGCAGCGAGACAGTATTCTACAGAGTGGAATGATTACGTTACAAGTACATTCAAGGCAATTTTTTTTCATGATATATAGTGGATGGAAATAAAATCCAAGACTTGATTTCACATCTGCTGTAATTAGCTAACCTGCAAGCCTATTTATTTCCTTATCAAGATGGCGTGTGACAAATTGGTGAGAAAAGATAAAAACGTTAAAAGGGTATCTCAAGGCATCTCTACAAGTCGGAACATCAGTCTCTCCGTCTTACTTGCCTTGACTCGCTGAGTTAGTTGGGGAAAAAAGAACCCAGTGAAAGACCACAGTTGGTAACAGTGGATATTTCAGGAGACTTGTCCCAGAATCGATGAAAGTGAGAAAAGACTTACTGTAAAGCTGGCAAGAGAAACCTCGCTCTCGCCAGGAGATTGCGAGACAGATGGTCAGTTTATAAAAGGAAGTTCGGGAATGAAAGAGTTTAAAGGAAGTGTTGAGATGTTTGATGAAATCGTCAGACATACATACACATACTTGAGATTCACTTCCTTCTAATGTTCAATAAGAACTTGGTCATGTGACAGATTTTGCCTGGAATATTCCTTTAAACGTGAGTTATTAAACTTTAATAGAGGTTGGCTGCATTGCAGGTGACGGTCGAGCTGTTCTATGACACCCACGTGCTGGAGATCTGCTTATTTAAACAATGCTGGTTCGGCATTTTGCCGTGCGGAAGTCAACCAGCTAGTGAGGAATATCTGGTAACACTTTATGCTGTGACAATTAAACTTTTCTTCAGCAGCCTTTAAGACTTGAATGGTGATCCCGCTGAGTCACTGCCAAGAGTATTTTTGTGACAAATTCACTATGAATTTCCAGTGAAACCAATAAAAGGACTGTAACAGTTTCTGATTACAGCTCATGCTGGGAAAAATCCATTCTGAGAAGAGGAATGGAAATTCTTTGAAAATAGAGACAACGTCATTATTTGAATAGGAGTTTCCAGTCCTTGAGTAGTATGAGTAAAATCTTTAGATTATGTAGTTTCCTTTCATAATATATAACTCAGGGGACTAGAGGCAGCTGTGACACAACCAAGAACAGCTTAAATGTCTCAGCAAATGGTGTGGTGAGTTCTCCGAATTTGAATTCTAACCATCGATTCATTCCTTTACTCCTGCAAGCTGATTTACACTTAAGCAGCTTCTGTAATTTGTCTTCTCCTTCCTGCACTAAAATCTCAGAGAAATGAAACGATAAATTGGGAAATATGAAATCAATGCATCATACACTAGTGCCATTTACGTAACATGTAGAACTGGAAGAGTACGGCGCATTAGCTTGAGGAGACGTCACAGGATTTATATTTGGTTGCGAGCCTGACAATACCTCTGACTCTGCCGGCTTGCATGGCACTGAGTCAGAGAAGAGCAGTTGGAGAGGCGAGAACAAAGAAGGTTTACTCAGTGAAATGGATTTCACAACTTATTTTAATGCTAAATTGGTGTCTTATGAAGTATCACGTATGTCTCTCCTGTGTAGAGACGAGAACATGTTTCCTCATAACATTTCCCTGCTTTACTTGTCTCACACTCCCTCCGATTATCACTCCTGTCCTGGTTGTCACCCTCGTTCCACTTCTCCGCTCGCATATTGCCAATTCCACATTTTTGCCTCCTTCACCTCTGTAATCCCTCACTCAGTCCACTTTCCCCTTTACTTTATCTCGTTCTACCTCCCTTACTCCTTCTGCCTGCTCTCTAGCTAAGCCTCTGCCCTCTTTAGCTCTTTCGAGGCTTCCCTAGTTAGTGCTTCTTCATATAAATTATACATTTGATAAGATGTAGTCAAAGTCAGCACCTCCATGTGCCCATAATGGGCTCCAACATGAACATCTTCCATCGTCAGCATCTTGTTGTATTCCAGAAGTCTCCAAAATGGAGTTAAGCTACCACCACCAGTGTTAACCAACACCAAATCAAACAGCCTCCTCGGTATTCATGCTCCTCTTCTGAACGGCTGTCGATACATCCCACTGTGTGATGTGTGTCTGTAGGACTGTGTGTGACACATCACTGCAGTTGTGCATTAGTGATCGAGTGGAAGGCTCATGTGATCTCGGCTCAAGGGCACGAGCAACCTTCCGTCCATGAGGCCTTTCTTTGCAGCCACAGAGACACTGATCCTGCCAAGTCGCTCCCAGGGCACAGTAAGGGAAGCAGGGCTTGCCCCAGTGCAAGTCTGATGCCATGAGAGCACAGGACAGAGGTTCTCTATTGCCAGAGCTGAATGGAGGAGATGACAGAACATCATTAAATACTGATAGATCCTTGTTTCTTCCTCTCTTCAGTGACTTCCCTGCCGTTTCTATGCCCAAAGGTGTGTACGAAATGTTGCAACTTTCTGTGGTCATGGTTTTCTTTCATATTTAAGTGCATATTGCACCACCCACCTACACATTCGACTGCTTTCCCGAAAGAAAGCCGCACACCTACGTGATAAAACATGCCTCACACCAATGGCAGAGCCTCCTGCTCCAGTACAAGAGGCTTCTGCACCGTCAATATGAAGTGCAGCCTGGCCTTGGAGTTTAGAAACCGGTGCTTGTGAGTTCATGTCAGGTTTAATTATACACAAGGCGCAGGTTTGCTGTTTGGTGCTAATTCCCGAGAACGGCTTCTTAATTTAAGCAATGGGTTTCTTACGGATGTTCTTGGGGAAATTAAGCATTTAATTTCAATTATGAAAGTGGTCTTCTTGTGGTGACTCAGAAAAAAAAATGAGTCACTGCATCTTCACTTGTTTTTTTCAACATGTGTTCATCAATCACTTTGATTCACCTCTCTCAACAGGCAACGCTTCACTTCATATTTGAGTTCATTAGTCACTCTGTATGTGAATATATTGCCAAAGAAAGCTAACCACTAGTGAGTCATCTCCTTTATAATGCCCAACAACCCCATCAGGAGCCCTATAGCTCTTAAAGGAGGCGACTGAGAGCCTTTTCGTTGTCATATGCACACATTACAATCTGTGCACCCGTCTTTTTCTCACCGTCTTTTCCTCGACAGCCTCGTCTGGTGAAGCGGCAGAGTAATCCTTATATATAATACCTTGTATGTTTAGATGTTATCGATGGATTTTTCAGAGTCACAGCATCAGTCACTATATTTCATTTTGCATCTATGAAAAGAAACGGCTTTAATTTCACCGTGGTTGAATTGATCCATCATATACGTACTATACATTATATATATATATATATATATATATATACTGTATATATGTATATGTGTACAGGCATATCTGTCTTATTAAAACACAGCCAACTTACCGCCCACCAGCGGACTGTGCTCACAGACTCTAAAGCTTAATTGCAGTGTTTTGGTTGTCAGCATCACTGATATTGACCGTATGACAGCTGACAGTTCAGATCCATCATGTGTTGCCTGGGTTGGAGACTTGAATGAACACTAGAGTGAGAATGTAAGAGGCAAAACACGAGCAGGCGAGAGTAGTAGGACGGGGATGATCATTGCCATAACATACACATTTACACAACTAATAGCTGTGGTGATTTTTGTAAATTAGATTTAGAATAAGTAAAAGCAACAAATATGATGACATTGCTGAAAGATGGATTAGATGTTGGTCTACTTTAATGAAACTCTATTACACCAAATAATAGACATTTTCTTTATAGGGATCAGCTACCTATCCTGTGTCATGTAATCAAAGAGGTTTGTTCAGTGTGTGTTGTGTGACGTAAAGAAGAATGATATTTAGATATTGTCAATGTTAATAACGCTTAAATTATACCTGCAAATTTGCTCAGATTGTCTTACTGCACCGTGACCATATTTTTCAATAAGGCACACAATGACACCTTGTGGCACGTTCTTAAACTACAGAACAAGAGCCCGTGACGATCTCGGTTGCTGGTGTCCTCCATGCAAGCTGTTGGATATTGGATGCTGCACCAGTGTTATGTGCTCTGCATGCACGCTGAGGTTTAAGGCCTTGTGTTTCTCTTTAGGATTTGTAGGAAATGGTCGTCTGAATTGTTGGACAGAATGTGAATTCATTAATGTGCAGTCACTTGACACAGACTTCCGCATCTTGAAACTCGGGCTTTAGACTCAGAGGTTAATAACTCAGAGCAAACAGAAAATATGACTTCCCAGAGTGCCAGTCATGTTTAAACTATCTGCTTTCTCACTCCAATGATGCACTTTGCTGCCTACATGTGTGGCTTCAGCAATGAAAACTGGGCGGATTTGAATGAAAAACACAACTTGAACTAATGACACTGTGAGAGTTCGAACACACACACTTGGACACACAGCCTGGCAATGTGTGCGGGTGCACATATTTTGTATGATTTGTTTGTTCCTGGCTTTGTATCTTCATGTTCCTCTTATAGGTGATGTCAGTTGCCTAGCGACCGCGCAATCAGGGCCCGATTGTTGCCATGACAACATGGCAGAGGTATCATCATGGAGAGAATAGAGATGAAAGGAGGAAGGGAGGGAGAGGAATAGAGAGAGAGAGAGAGAGAGAGAGAGAGAGAGAGAGAGAGAGAGAGAGAGTGCCCTGCCATTGAAGGGTGTTGATAATGTGAAACCCACAGTGTGCAGGTAGGAGGATGACCTCTGTGTAGGCGGCTGCAGAGAATGCTCATGAATGCAGAGAATAGAAAGCCCATGTTTGGTCTTATGCGGCTGGATCCGCGGGTTGTACTGTGTTTGACACTCTTCTAACAGCACAGGCTTCATTCCAGATGGAAATGTCACGATGTGCTCCAGTTGTCTTTAGTCACAGACAGTGAAGCTGATGTAGAGGCCGTAGCTCAGTGTGTCGCTGAGGTCCAGAGGGCTTTGGGCCTAAGCTCTGCAGGTGTCATAACCCATCCATCACCTGACAGCAGTCCAGTGTAAAACAGTCCAACGGGGTCATGGTGCATTTACTCTGTTTATTCACCCACTCAACTCTGCTTACCTTTTAATGCAGCCATGAAGCAGAACACGCTGGCAGCTGAGAGGCGAACAAATATGATGTCAATTAGGCTACTTGAGGAACAAAAATTATATTTTGTGTATAAAAAGAGAACAACTATAACAACTTGTCAGTCAAGCTGTTATTTCTGTATCATTACAATAAAGTTATTGTCACATTTACGTTGCATTACATCAAACAACACAGCCTTTGTTTATGGGGCATGATAGACTTGTCTCCAAAAAACCTTTGTTTCATACTATACCCAATAATTAACTAACACTGTCACATTTATTCACCACTTGACGTTATGTTTTGACAGTAGGTATTACATATTCATGGGCAGATTGACTTTCACAGTCCAGTCAGGATCTATCTTGTGTCACTGCAGACGTACAGGACACAGACAAATGATTCAGTACCATAAAACATCTAGTAAATAGACAGAAAATGAATCCAAGATATAAAAAGAGAACTAGCCTACAATACTCGCAACCAGGCACGGCGCCACACCGGGGATGGAGGGTGCTACAGTCACATCAAGGAACCCTCAATTATTTTGGTATTGTTATATTTTTAGATGAAAAAATTACGTTTTCATCATCAAGAGAAGATTATGTGTTAAAAAAGGAAAAAAAAAACAGACCCTGTTTTAAGAGGGAAATAAGAAGGGGGGATAGGGAAGATGAATTGGAAAGAGCCACCACATGAGAACGCTCCAGAGCAGTTTATCGCTGCTAGCTGCTCCACAGCTTCTATTGGCTGAACCGCCAGCAGAGCCACCACATCCTCGGGTTGGATTTCCCTATAAAGTAGCTGTGCAGTCGGGGCATACAGCAGAGGGTGATGCAGAGACGATATTACTTGAAATAAATCCAAAGAACTTTAATTTAACGTCTGCTTGGAATTTTCACAGTTAGTAATGTTCCTGTACAATATAATGATGTTGAGCAACGTCTCCTTGAGTTCTGCTCATAAGATATGAAGACAAACATCAAGATTTGCATACAAAACTCCAAACGTGTAAGGTAAAAAAGGACAAAAACCTGAATATATTAATTTAGAAAATAAAACAAAACAAAATGGAGAAGCAGCAATCCACACGAAGGTCTGGCATTTTATAGTGAATAAATGACCAACAATACGATGAATGATTATCATCACATAATAAAACTTTTATAATAATTGGTTTGCCATTAAACATTTTCTTCATTCCTTGATTATATTTGGGGTTTTGATTCAGGCCCAGTTTGAGGTTGACACAATTAAAACTTCGCTCTCCCACACAATCAAAATAAATACGACTTGAATTTTTAAATGACATTTAGCCTGTATGGATACATCTTTAATAAGCATATACATTATTTAATTCCCAGTCTTCTAACGGGGCGGTGGAATTACCACTCTGATCAAGACAGGCATGATTTGTATGCACAGTATTTGAGTGTGTTAAGTGAAGGCATAGCGAGAGGAAGAAGAGCACTAAGGATTAGAAGCATCCTGAAGAGTTAATATCATAAAAAGACAATTAAATATCCTCAACATTTACTCTCTGGCTCTACGTTTTTCTTCTCTCCCCTCCCTCACTCACCGGCAGTGACAAACATATTTTATGAGTCACAGCTGGAGCAGGCAGCCAGTCCTCTCTAGTCAGACCCTTTAACATCAAGATACATCCAACACCAACAACAACTCTGGCTTCCAGGAAAACTCTCCTCTCTCCTCTTCTGCTACGACACCCCCCTTCCCCTTCCCTCTCTCCCCCTCCCTCTTTTCTATTTCCCCTACCCCAGCCTCCCATCTCTCTCTCTTTCTCCCCATCCCTCTCCTCCTCTACTGCGGGTGTCTGGGAGGCTGTTTTTCCTCTGTCTCTCGCTCATGAAGGGCCGCACTAAGCTCCCTTCTCTCTGCCCATGTGTGGTAGGTAGATTCACCTCTCCATTTGTGTCGTTCTCCTTCCATCTCTCTGTTGCTGCCTCGGTTTTGCATGTTAGCCTGCTAGTCGTTCTGGCAGAACTGGGGGGGCGGTCTCTATCTATAACTGTGCAAATTGCATCGAACATGCATGTGATTTTCCAGAGTCATCGATTAATTAGGAATATGTGTATGACAGACCCGTCGGCTCGTGCTCTGGGCATGTTTATTCATGCACTTTGGGTATTACGTATGAACGTGGCCTGGCACATGTGGATGTGCCAGTGAACAATTTAAGACATGCAGGGGGAGTCAAACTCTAGGAGACTTGTTGATTAAAGCCTTATAGATTCACGTATGCAGACATTGTATTCTATGTTTGTATCAGTTTATTTCTACATGTATATATGTGAATAGAATGCATGCTTTTGTTTTCCTCTATCCTTGTGAGGACACTTGGACGTAGCTCACTGTCCTCCTGGGATTATGAAAATCTTTCAACTAATTGATAATCATTACTTTGCAAGAGGTCATTTCATATTCCGGGTTAAAGTCCGTGAAGATCATTAGGGTCAGCAAGTGGTGAGGTTGGTGAATGGTGAGGGAATGTGTTTTCTTCCTACGTCAATGGGTACTACATGTTGAGTACAGTATATGTATGCAGTTTGTGTGTGTGTGTGTGCGTGCAGGTGAAAGAAGGAAAATGAGGGACG
>CAAKHC010002253.1:0-18883 GCA_901007825.1 Macroramphosus scolopax | reverse complement strand
CCGGGGGGGGGGGGGGGGGGGGGGGGGGGGGGGTACATTTGATACTGTATCAACAGAAACACAAAACGTCGTCTGATGGACAGAAAAAACAGATGTAGTCAACTATTAGACACCAGGCTGAAGTAGGGAAACAAGAGACATATAAAACATTCATTTGGGTTCCAGTTTTACTGTGTCTATTTCTACTATAGGGATATACTTTTTAAAAAAATGAACTGTTTTATTTGGTGTCACATTTTTGGTAAGCACAGTTGGTGGTTTAAACCGAAAGAAGTATGTATGCATGTTTCAATGATTCATACTTTTACTATTCAATTTGTAATACGATACCATACTTCATTACAGGTTAGCATGTTAGCTGTAATTTGACCCCACTGAGAATCACTATACTTAGTGGAGGGGGTTGCATGAGGCTGTGGAGCTGTGTTGTCACATCAGTAGATAATGGTTCGGTCTCTCACGGTAAAAACTCCAGACTAAGAGTGAATAAAACTTGACATACACATAATTAATCGACGTCTGGGAACGTTACAAGCAATAAGCCATATGGCGAGCAGGCGGGGTCTCGGCAGGGCCAACTCAGGCATCTTCTTGAACGGGACCTTAGTGGCGTTCTGTTATTGGACTTCGTTGTCGGTCATGGACAGAGGGACATAACCTACATCATGTTCAATAATAAGGTTTATATATTCAGCTGCTACCAGAGCAGGTGGGATTTCTTGGACACCCAAGCCAGGGTTCATCACCACTTGGTGGTAAGGATCAGTTTTTTGAAGAAATTTGAGAATGCTATGGAGACGGAATTATTTACGTAGTTTTAAAGGATAGGTACACAGTTTTCCATGTCTATCTTAAAACAACCGTCCTTTATGAGTTTTCTTCTCATGGTAATCCTTCCTCCTGTTCACGCAGGACATAAAAAGCTCCCATCGAATTTGCTTTCAATGTGATGGAGAACAAAATACAAAGATGCAGTCATGTTTGTACAAAATTCCCCCTTTTGTTACTGTCTTTTGACTGCAGCTCAAGAGGAAAAGACTAAGTTGATTAAAAGTCAAGCAAGAGGTCTCTCTGACCTAAGCACAGCTGGAGCCCTATTACAGCGAGCTAGCCGGCCAGAATCAAGGAAAATGAAACGTCCGTTGTCATGGATACAGACAGTCTCATGCATGCACATTGTAAACATGACATGTCAGGTCGAGTGTTGATCCAAAAAGTTTACATTTGTAGTTAGGACTTCTTAAGTTAAGATAAGATACGAGGTCGGCGATAGGAAATGACACAGCCATGAGTTTAGGAACGGCCTCTGTAAGATGAAGATAGGACTTCTCTTAATTTTTTTTAAGTTAAGATAGCACAAGCAGTCAGCCTTGCTTCTGTAATGAGAGCCCTGGTTTTTATGTGGACTAGGTTATGAAGAATCCCAGTTGTCTCACACATGTTTTACCAACTGCACCATGTCATTACTGAAACACCCATATGGTGGGTGTGTTGCACACATCCATACTGATCAGAGACGTGTGTCTGCATACGTTATAGTACAGTAAGCACACACGTACCTAAATCCCGTCGCATCCTTGAGTCATTCATCCTTTAATTCTGAATATCCAATATTTGAAGTTAGAGCATGCACCTAAATACTAGTCTGTCTTAATATTTTACATTTTGCTGAATTGGCTCATGCCCACCTGACTGGGTGGATTAGGTAGCCAAATGCTTATATTTCGAGGGAGGGCGACATATTGGGAAACTGAAAATCTGATCCGAGGTAGTGTCCAATGAGACCAAAAGGACATCTGCAAATAACAGAGATGCCAGTGTATTGTCACTGAGCTCTCCAGGCCTCAGGGCATCTTCATATCCATCATCCGTGAACATCTCAACACGTAATCTGTCACCTGGCTTTAAAGAACTTGACTTAATGCCAAGAATTCAAACTCAGCTCCAACACCAAGTGTGTGAAGACTGGTTGAACTCTTGGCTCTTGACACTTCATAAATACACCTCTCAGGAAAGCCTCGCCGTTCGATTAGGATTGTTGACACCGTGAGGTGAATACCACAAACCAGCTCATCACTTTTCATATTTGCAAAGCTGGTTTGTGGTCATGAATGCACTTACCGAGTTCCCTTGAAAGAGCTGAACTCAACTGACGATGGTTGTCAGGGCGGAGTTAGGTTGGCAGTGCGACAGGTTCGAAGTATATTTCGGGTGTTATTCCTCGCAGCTGCTTCCATGACAGTGGATCAACCGCCAAACCATCCCATCAACCTTTTTCCTGCACACATGACAAACCTCTCAGAGGCGATAGTTAAGATACATTATGCACAAACTGACCATTCACAGCACGTCCTTACAACAGCTGGACGCTGACCAAGTCTTATACACGAAACCTATTGTGTTGCATATCATAGCAGGGTGAGGGAGCAGCGGGCCTGAGCCACGCTACAGAAGCTGCAGTGATCTCACTCTTTCAGTCGCTACCCGAAGCTTGTTACCATGATTGCGGTGAGTCTTGGAATGTAAATCGACTGGTAAATTTAGATTTTCATCCTCCAGCTAATTATAAGCAAGTTAGCGTTTCCTTGTTTCCTACGTTAGGTATGGAACACCCCAACTCTCTGGGGATACGCTGCCTCCTCTTTCTTTGGAGGGTAGAATATGAGGTGCTAGCTCATTAAGACCAGCTACAAATGAATTATTATTATTACTCCCAAGTGGTGACAAAAACCATTCAAGTTAGGCTGTGGTGGGACTTCTCGAAGGTCTTCATCCTGGTTTAGGTGAAACCTAGAAGTAGGGTTGGCCGTATACATGAAATGAATAAACACAGAAAAACAAAGCAATGTTAAACAATTCTTAAACGTCGTGAATAAAAAAATTTAATATTACAAAATGTGTTCAACGTAAAAGTGTGTTGTAAAAGTAGAAATTCAAAGTAACACTTGTGAGATGCAGCAAACATTTCAGTAAAGAAAATTAAATAAAAATCTTGTTCAGTGTCTTCGGCAAAGCGACCTCACATCAAGATGTGATAAACTTTATTAAGAGACAATTACTTCACTGCATACTAAAGATAAATAGAAAATAACTGTCAAGTACAATTCATAACCACACAGGCTTCATTTCAAGTTGCGAGAAAGGAAATCCAGTTCCTCTCTCTGTGAACCCTCTCTGGTTTCAAAGGACAATGATGCAACCAAACAGCACTTGCTGTTTATCTGTTTCTCTTTGGGCCGGCCCAAAAGGGAAGTCATGACTTTCTCAGAATTCTCCATTCTGAACGCACGAAACTCAAATTCACACTGATCCTCTCATCTCAACTCACTTTGTGAATACTTTTCGGATTTCCCAGCAAAGTTCAAGTATTCCTTGAAGGAAGTTTTATATAAAATGTCTGTTTGCCGCTTGCCCGTCCCTACATAGGTCCCATAAACAATCTTCAAAGCAAGAATGTGTGTGTACGAATATATGTGTGTTTGGGAGAAGCGGGGGGTGTGTGGATTCCTACTATTCCGTTTGAGCTGGGCCCAACAATTCCCGCATCTTTGTTTATAGCTCTCCTCTGCTCTTTTCACACAGAATTGATGAGAAAGACACACGTATTAAACACATTGTTTTTGGCAGGCACGGGAGCACAAAGCCACGCACACACACCGACGCAGTGGGCCCCACCAAAGTGACCTTTCAGATGCAGATGGAACAGCAGCTTCCCTCCACTGCCAAAATGTCAACATCTTCTGCTCTCTCTCTCTGTTTCTGAGACGAGCCAAGTTGGCAGCAGGTTTGCCTTCATGTCACTGCATGTTGGTGAAAACACACACGCACACACACATCCTGTGCGCCACGTTCTCATTATTCGATTTGTTGAAGGATATAAATTCCCACGTAATTCCTTCAAGAGCAAACAGCTTTGCAAATAGACGGCCTGGCCTCGATGCACTTTGTCTGTATGCACGCATTAAACATTGCAGTGCAATCTTATCTGCTTGTTTCTGAATCAGTACACTGTGAAATCTGGAATTTATTGGAGTGAAGGAATGGAACCACGTGAGAGTTTGTTTTGGGACTGAGCTCTGCCTGGAGGGTCACCATAACTCTTCTAATGGAAGCTGAGCCTGTGTCATCGCAATCCGGATAGTTATGAATCTCAACGCCTGGGTCTCGCTGACCTGATAAATATTTCTATCTGACCAAAGCTACACCTCCACACTTACAGTATGATTCACACTATAGTTGTCATCTTCAGCTGGGAAACATATGTGCACTGCAAATAAAAAAATATCCATATGAGTGCAAGTCGAATCCATTTTTTTCTCTTGACGTTAAAGTAAAATGAATCTGCCTCTGCTTTCGTTAAGTTTCTCTCCTGAAATGTTCCTAAAAATGCTTTAAAGACTTTCAGGAAATGCTACATGATTGTTTGAGTGAAACTAATCTGAAGTGTCCTACGTTGTCTTTTTTTTTGCAGCGCTGGCTCTCCTAATACATAATCAGTGACATATGTAGAGCATTTGTGTTTCTGTGAGGGTGTTTGCGTAAACTCACACTGCAAACTGAGTCTCATTCTGAAAACAATTAATTCAAATGATTTTGGATTCTTGGAATTGGTTGTGTGTGTGTGTATTGTGGCATGCACAGATTTGTGTTGCTGTCACTTTAACCCATTTTCCAAGCAAAGAGGAGGAGGGGGGGAGGGGCTTTGTCCTCTCTGTAACACACACATGTTGCATGCAGGTTCACATGCAAGCGCACAACCCTCAGGGTGAGGAAACTTTTTATAGTGAAAGTGGGCAGAAAGTGTAAACACATGTCCAGCATCCTTTGAAAAGACAAATGTTTCACTTCTTTGTGTCCCTTCATCTCCCTGAAGGACCCCCACTCTCACATCTACTTTATCACATCCTCGTCTGGTCCTCCGAGCCCAAGGGGAACATAAATCACAGGAAACGAGAGGGATGGGAATTGTGAAGCCACATCACGCAACCATTTGGGCAAATGTTTGTGAAAGGGAAAGACATTACGGGTGGGACGGGATAGGTCTCCGAGTGTTATTCGTGGGATGGAGTCAGGAGAGGCGGTAAAATGAGCCGATTAGTGCAGGAGTGGGTTGACAGACAGAAACACCTGCACCGTGCTACAGTTCACATCTCTGCTGTCATGTTTGGCTTTTGTTTAGGAAAGGATCCCTCGCCCTGACACAAGTTTGCTGTTGTGGCTTTCAGTCACAGCATATGGCAGTCTGAGGCCTGAGAGGTGATGTGACATACTGTGGAGGTCAAAGCCTCCCAAACCCTCCAAAACTCCCTCCCAGCATTCTGTTCATGTCAAAACTTAAAGGTTGTCCAATCCAATTCCAATCACCGCTGACCTGCCATGGCTGGTATGATGGTCCTCAGTTTTCTCCCTTCAAATAACTTTTACAAGTAGTTCAGTTATATAGTATATATATATTCAACAACCCGTCCCCTTTCAATAGAATAAAATGTGCCAGCGTCCAATTATTACCACTCTTATTAGGGGGCTGTTATACTACGTTATACTACGTTATACTGCTTTCAAGTTCACAAAAGCTGAACCGAAAAATGTGCACTGTCACTTTCTCCTGCTGGCCAATCTCCTGAGCCATTACACTCATTGATTTTACATTGATATATTGCTATTTTAAATTAGTATCATATATAAATCATACTCATCAGCGTTAATAGTGTTTCTTGTTTTACATAAACAAATAAGGAATCATGACTGTGAGCTTGGAAAAGAAGGTTTTGCACAAGTGTATTATTTCTCTTTATCCTTAAATCTGCAAACTCTGCAAATCTGACATGTGTAAACCGCCACATGAAGATGACTTGGCAAGACAAAAACATACTGCAGACACATTTGTTTTGCTCTAGTTTGTCTAAAAATAGTCACACTTTATGAAAAAAAGTGGTTGTCGTCGGCTCCATTATCACCTTTTCAGCTTCAGCTGGTGAGAATAAAGCTGGAGACGAAAGCATCAACTCCCTCTGTGAACCCTCAAACTTAAGAGCTCAGGCCACATGTCAACGATAAAACATTAATAAATGCTGTTCCTCTTTCAAACAGCAGAAGACAGAGGATGTGTGTGACCACACGCCTGCTCAGTCATACTTCAAACCAACTGTGAATTATTTTTGCAGGGGAACTTCCATTCTACACGACGCTGTGGAAAATCACTTCGGTCTGTGACCACTTGTTTTTCTTCAAATACCTTAATACAGTATGTGGATTCATCATCTTCAACACACTTGTTTCGACCTTTTCTCTGTGCTTCTGTATGAATTTGTTTGTCTCCAATAAACATAATTATTTGATGACGCAGAAGCATGAAGAGAAAAAACATACTTATACTGATAAGAAAAGCAACCCCGAAGAGATTAAATTGGATCTCATTGACTTGAAAAAGCCAATGTCACATTACTGCTATTTTTACATTCAAATGTTGTGGCATGCAGATGTAAGAGGGCTCCTTGAGCTTGGCTTCGGGCAAGTGACAGAAGATAATTCAAAAAGATTGTGTCCCTGCTATAGGTGATGTGTCATAAATACTCGGCAGGCTCCAATCACAGTGAGCTAAAACATACAAGCACTGCCAGGCCAACCACCCTGAAGGTGTCCAGTGTGTGTGTTTTCCTCTTCTTATAGTGCCTGTTGGCAGCGGCTGGTCAGTATGTGTGCTCGCCCCTGTGGTTATGTCTGCGGTGTCACCAAAGCCAAAGTAATCTGGCTCAAACATACGCGCTCATACATGAGGGGGAGAGAGCGAGCGATCAGCAGCCTCGCCTGGCATTGTGTTGGCAGGCCTTTTGGGATCACCTCCTCCTCTTTGCCTCCTTCTTGCACCCCTGAAGTGCACGGTTAATCCCTAAGCTCTATCCCCATTTAAAGACAGGGACATCACGCAAACCTGCCTGCGTGCATTGCACTCCCTCACACGCACACGCTGCTCACTGCTGCAAACACAGAGAAAGAAAGAGAACAGCGCAGCAGGGGGCTAAGCACTGCGCTGGCAGCAGCAGCAGCAGCAGGCCAAATATCTGCTGTTTCCCCAGCCCTAAAATGTCTCCAGCGGCAGCAGATATGTGATGGGCCTGGATGGCGAGATAAGAAAGAGAAGGGACTTTTTGCAGATGCTGATCCTCTTCTAATGGGTTACGCATCAGCAGCGGTGTGGTCACACTCTCATGCACATTGTGGACTCCGGCATTTGTCAGATGAGAATGTGCACATGTAAAGGCACAATTTTCCATAGAGTATTTGTGTAGATTGTTGGGGGTTGGCAACTGAAACAAAGAGTTGTTGAGCAGTTATATGGACCTGCAAGCTGGAGGGAAGTGTCATTTACTTATGAAGATTGTGGTTCTATGTATTGTTGCACTTCTAGGTGGATGTTGTTCCCCTCTGTCACTAACATGACGTCCGGAAATACACTTCTCTACACAATGAACATAATCTTTAAAAGAACATGTAAATTGTTTTTCTCTGGCACTGAGCCCTATGAGGCCATGACCTCACTATCCTTGATTGTTTGTAATCCCCATGATCTGAGATCAACCGTTGCATTTATTGCCAGTCCCTCTGGAGGTGAGCAACATGTTCAGACATGTAGATATTGACCTCTAGTGGGTAAAATGTGAATCCTGCTTTGGCCCTGGTAGAAATTTTGTTTGTGCACATATACTGTAGTTTCTTCTCCACACACTTGCATTTGCTAAAGTGGTAAGTTAGGAGATCCGTATAATGGAAGCATCCAAAGAGGAAGAAGGGGGAGAAGAAAAATGTCAGTATAAGAGAAATTGGACAATGAATTTGGCACTTGAGCTGCAGTTTTATTTTCTGCTTAAAAAGCATTTATTTTGTTGAAGTAAAAACGTCACTGAGACTTTTAATGTGCACAGAAATGCTGATGTGAGTGTAATACGAGGGGATGTGGCGAGACAGTGAGCATGATTCGTGAGGAACAACCCATCTGCTGATTTAGATTTTCTTTTTCGCTGTAGCCACTTGGCATTAATGTTATAATGATAACAAGTTGGTGGTGGTTGACCAAAAAGGTCAAATCAGAAATGATTTAGGTAACAGGACTTTACATCGAGATTGGGCCAGACTTGACAATATTACTAACAATACAGATAAATAGGGTGAGATGATACTTTTGGTCTTCCCATGGTCTTCAGGAGACTCAAATGATCATGTAACTTGAGCAGCATTGTACATTATTTAGAGAAGGGAACTTTCAGGATAAGGACTGAATTAACAATAGGATTAAAGAAGTACACATATATCCAACAAATATAAACTTTTCAAAATTTCCAGATATAAAAAAATCAAATGTAATTTTTGCAATGTTGAATCTCTAAGACATTTGTTTTTCCTTTATCCCCATTCAATTATTTTTTGGACTGAAAATATATATCTTATAAGACAAATCATATTATTAAAATGGAATGTAAAATATGATTAAATATCTATAGCTGGACAAATACAATATTGAATTTAATGTTTCTAATAATAATTCTAATTTCAGTCTTGTAATGTGCTTTAATTTGGTTTGGTTTTGCAGCTGCAGTTACTGCTTATGTCCTACAGGGTGCGCCGTTGAGCTGCAGCGTCTCGTCTCCCCCTGTGAGAAGAAGAGGAAAGTCGTTTATTTCCGGACTTATGCTGACGCGTCTCTCTTCTCGTCCTGCGACGTGTCAGTCCTCTTGCGTCCGCAACTGAGCAGTAGTCAAGCCGGTCAGTTCACAGCAATGGCACCTAAAGGCAGCAACAAGCAGCAGTCGGAGGAAGACCTTCTTCTCCAGGACTTCAGCAGGAACCTCTCGGCAAAGTCTACCGCTTTGTTTTACGGAAATGCACTCATCGTCAGTGCCATCCCCATCTGTGAGTAGCTAGCTCAACTCTTGCTAAAAAGCTATCATGAATTCAATGAAAAAGTAAAAAAAGAAAAGAGAAATGCACTGATAAAGAATCGAGTCAGAGTATTTACCATAAGTTTGAATATCAACAACAGACACAAAGCACCCTGATTATACGATAACGAAAGGAATGACTGGGATATGCTAACTTTAGCATGCTATATCTGTCTGTGTTATTGCAGGTTAAACCTCCTGAAGTAATCAATGAATTTAGGCAGCCACTTATCTGTTAGTCGTTGTTATGTCCTGATCTTGGATAGTAGAAAACCAGTAACTGCTTCTCACTGATATTATATCAGTTTAAAACATTGCTAACAGTGTGATGATCTGTCTTTTTCTAACTTAGGGCTCTTTTGGAGGATTTGGCACATGGACCTTGTCCAGTCTGCGGTGCTGTACGCTGTGATGACTCTGGTCAGCACCTACCTGGTGGCCTTCGCCTACAAGAATGTCAAGTTCGTTCTCAAACACAAGTAAGGAGAAACACTGTGATTTATGCAGGATGGATCACTTATATTACTGTAGTAATATGGTAAATACAGAACGTTGGATTTAGTCCATCACTAAAACCCTCTTTGAGGTCATTGGGCGGAAGTCAATTAAAGTCGATTAAAGTCATCTCCTCTTTTGGACAGACCTTTGCCATTGCTTCCCAAGAGACATGTAACAGGACCTGTTAATGACACTGATAATGATCCTTGAGTATTAATCTAATATGAAATAGTAATTTCAATATGTTTCATAATTTTGCTTGAAAATACCAAATCATAAACCATCTCTGTTAAATTTGCAATGTTTCTCTCCTGATTCTCTAGAGTTGCACAGAAACGTGAGGATGCTGTATCCAAGGAGGTAACCAGGAAGTTGTCTGAGGCAGACAACCGCAAGATGTCACGCAAGGAGAAAGATGAGAGGTGAAACAAAACATGCTTCATCCTGTGATGAGTTAAAGAGTCGAAACCTCTTGATGAAACATTTACCCTGACTTGATCATTTTGGTGTGTTGAAGTTAAGTTGAAATCTGTTATTTCTGTAGAGAGCAGCCATAGTCATGACGGCTGGTAGTGAACTTATATTTTGTCTCTATATTGGTGATCTCAGACAGTATAATCCTGTGTTGCATAATAAAACACATTCTGGACAGTGTTTGTATTTCTTCTGACCGTGAAAGGGATTAACGTTATTTTGTGTTTGTCCAGAATCTTGTGGAAGAAGAATGAGGTTGCTGACTACGAGGCCACCACCTTCTCCATCTTCTACAACAACACACTCTTCCTGGTGCTCGTCATCGTTGCCTCCTTCTTCTTGCTCAAGAACTTCAACCCCACTGTGTATCCTTTTTAAGTTTGCTCGTCGGCTACATTAATTCCATCTGCAAACAGGTTTGATATCAAACTAGACACAAAGAGGCCTTGTCTGGTTTGGTGTTATTATACTTTGAGCAGATTGTCTCTTCACAGTATCTTGTTTTATTACTCAAATATTCAAGGATTATGTTTAGAATTACAGAAAAAAAGCTACATTTGCCTTAACTACTTCTTCCAGCAACTACATTCTGTCCATCAGTGCCTCCTCGGGACTCATCGCTCTGCTGTCCACCGGCTCCAAGTAAAGGAGGATGACGAGCAGAGAAAGCTGCAGGGATGAAGGGTGGGATTGGGCTGAGGGGAGGGGAGGGAATTAGGTTAAACAAGGAAATATCATGTTTCAACTGAAAGGGGTTTGAGTGGGAGCAAAGTATCACATTTCAATTTCATGAAATTCATGATCAAATGTCTGGAGAGTTTTCTTCCAGGTCTGTCCTCTCTTTTTTTGTAACAATAAAAGCAACCAGTGATACTTCTTGTGTGCATTAATGAAAGGTCAACATGTTACACATGCTGAGTTTTATAGCCACTTTGATTTTGTTTACTTTATCTCAAATCAAGTCAGAAGCAAAGAGTCAGAAGCTGATGTTTCCATTGGCAATGCATTTATTTATAATCACACTCTTATATATAGACTATTTACAGAGAAAACACTGTTCAGGCCTGAAAATATAACACTGATGCGTTCCATGTCAACAACCAAACTCGACATCCACCTACAATTGTTGGAAGTGAATGACAATGATCTGAACAGATGACACATTACATTTTTATCAGAGTTGATTTAGGTAGGTTTCATACCAGAACAGGAAATTTAGGAGTTAATCCTGACATTTTACTTGATCTGTGTCAGAGTTTAAAATTTACACACCAGTTGATTGCATGTAGCTTTGCTCCATTTTGGCCTTTAGGCCTTTTCGGTAGGTTATTAGACTTCAGATGCCAACAAATGAAGTTATTTCCCACAGTCACTAACACCAAATCCAAACAGTTTAAGCACGAAGACTCTAAAAACTGCTTCCTGGTACTGAAATGTTACATTAGCCTGTAGTATTTAATTTAATATCAGATTGTCACCGAACGTTTCCAGTGAGATTTTCTTTTGTGTCAAGCAGTCTTAAAAAAAAAAAAAGGCCAAGATGGAACTTTTCATAGTCACCAGATGAAGAACAGGCCTCATGTGATACTTGATTTTGAGTCTAACAACTAATTGTGAATGTATTCAAAGGACTTTGTCTAAATGAACATTGTTCTATAGTTTTGTCAATCTGATAATAGAAGAATCTGCAGTATTGTTCTGATCTCGTAGGGGCAGCATCCAAACACTTTTTAACAAATTGTAATGAAAGACATCCCTGAATTGTATTTCCTGTGGCGGGAGGGACTCAAGTCAAGGCACTCTGTTGGGTGGAGAAATAAACACACACACACACATACACAAACATCGACAGGACACATTTCCAACGAATCACTGGCTCAAAGAGATGAGCCACCTGTTGACTTTCACACAAATTAAAAGTGCCCAGACTGAATGTGTATCACACATTGCTGCCACTGAGAGCCACAGTAAAGGTGATTTCAGGTAAAAGGAGGCATTTGGGAGGAAATACCCATCGACCAATATAATACTGATGGCCCGATAAATAAGTGCAAACCTACTATTTAGCATCAGGTTAACACTTCTATGTAATTCTATTTGTTGCTGCTCAAAACATGCCGTGAGCCAAATTCTTCATATTGATGATCCCAACAGGAAAGATAGCTGTAACAGACTGATATCATTGGATGAAAAGCTGCAGAGTGTTATGCGTCAACATAGTGCACCAAGGATGAGACTGTGGCTCAGCTTGCACCTGGCCGACAGTTCTGTTGGTCTGTTTGATGGCTTGTTTTCCACATGAAACATGTTGAGCCACCAGGTCAGAGGTGACGATTCATGATCAGGTCAGTGAAAAAGCGTTTACGTACGTGACTCATCTCTCATTTCAAAATCCGACCTCACAATTCAAAAGCTATAACACGAACCATTGCATATAAATAACGAAATATACTTCAGGTGGCCCAAATGAATTCTGTGGCCACGTAAAGCTGCAAGAGGATGAGGAGGGACTCAAACACTGATGCAGTGACACTGCAGAGGAGCAACAATAACTCTATTTACACTTTATTTATATATATATATATATATATATATATGCTTGACAGTACAGTCCTGATATGAAAGAGAGGCTTATTGATCGTTCTGAATATGTTACAAGGTATACCTTAACATTTTATGTACATGAAACATCCCCAGAAGCAATATGTCAAAATAAACTTTATATTCATTAACTATTCTATAATAAATACTGTAATCTTTGCCACATCCCAGATACTTTGCCTCTTGCAGTCATAACTGTGACAGGCCAGGAAGTCGGAATCCTTTTATCACATAGATTTATTAAGCTGAAGTCCATGTTTTGAGGTTTGTTTAGGCAGTCAGCAATGCAGGTTCAGTTGACAGGCAAGAAGGAAGACAAGTGTCTCCATAATGAACGCTCCTCTATAATCTAATGAAGCAGAGCAGCAGTTCCGCAGAAACCACAAGGGGGCGACATGCTGCACTTCCTCCACTGGAAGTGTCCCAGTGAAAGGCAATGTCCCACAATCCTTTGCTTCACAGGGAATCACTGAGAGATGACAAACTTGCAAATACATTTGATCAACTCTCCTTTTGTTGCCATAGTTGTTTGTTGAAAAGAGAATCGGAGGCACATCGTAGCAGGGAAAACATGCATCTGTTAATATGCTCATTTGCAGCCTATAATATCAGACAACTACTGAACACTTTATTATACTACTATACTAAATACTGGGACTGAATACATGTGGTAGGATTTGCTATTTGAATTAAAGCTAATGTAAAATAAGCTGGATTTTGTCTTTTTGCTTACCTCACATTTCATGGGAGTAAATCTCTGACACAGTGGGTGACAGTATTGAGCTCATAAGGTAATAAGCGTTTTTGCTTTCTGCACACTGCAGAGCAATGTGATGAAGGTTCTGTCTGACTGACGGTAGAAGACGATCCAACGGAGGCTTCTTCACGTCCACTTTCCTGAGATACCTGAAGTCTCATTTCTTATGTACACTGCTTGCACAGATGCAGATGTGGTGCGCTAATTGTCATAAATTAAAAATGTGCTCAGAATGATTTCCGTGCTAAAATTAAATTAAATGTGGGTGGTAGCCTGGACATGGGAGAGTTTGTGACAAGAGGTTTTGAGACGTCTGCTGAGCTGGGAGGATGCGGGGTAAGTGAATAAGTAACACAGTCGTCTCACTCAACAACTACTATTAAGTTGCCCTTGAGCAAGGCACTTTTACTTGAAACACTCCTGCAGTGCTACACATACTGTAAAAGTGCAGAAGTGAATGACTGCGATGTAGCAAAAAACAGCTCGCTGGGTCAATCTGGGTGATGATATTTTTTAATATTTAATGTCGCTGGTCGGAGCTGAACTGGGACGAGCTGCTCTAAACATTGTGAGCATGGCACTGGAGCTAACGTGGTCTTGACAAAGCTCTGCATAGTTATATTTGAATTAACTGGTGCTGAGCAAATGAAATAAGTTGATTAGAGGCTGCAAAATGCGTCTTTTGTTGAGCATCTTGGCTGAGCTGGTCCGGACCTGAGATGACCCTGACCCAGAGCGCATCTGAGCAGGACGAGTCGCAAACAGACGAGAATAAGCAATGCTGGCCTGGACAAGGCTGTCGGTTCCAGGCTGGAGCTGAGTGAGGGCCCGAGAAGAGAGAACCATGGACTGCAATGAACTGTGGGTCCATGGTAGTAGTATGGTAAGTAAGTAGGTTCAGCTGACCTCTTGGTAGCCCACCGACCGGTTCTAAGAGCGGTAATCCTTCTTACTGTACGGCCTGTTGCCCAGGATGTGGTCGATGTCAGACACAATGTGAGAAGACATCTTAGGAAGTACCTGAAGGAGAGAGAGGGAGAGGACAGGAAACAAGTGAGAAATACAACAAGGTAAACAGAAAGAGTACAGAAAGATTCAGATGAAGACTTGGGGGATGTTTTTGTACGACAAACCGACACACGAGCAGGATAGTGGAGCGTACTGTTGAGAGCATTAAAGGTAAAAACAACATGATGTCATTTCCCAGCATGTTCCCACCTGAATGGCCCCGAGGTTCTCGGTGAGCTGTTCAGGGTTGGAGGTTCCCAGCAGGACTGAACTCACCCCTTCATTCCTCAGACACCATGCTGATGAGAGATGCAGGTTGACATTAAACCACTGGATGGCGCACTTCTACTTTTTATCGTGTGAACTGCAGACTGTTACTGTGTCTAAGCACTTTACAACTTCACAGACGTGTAGAGTTAAAAGACAATATAGGGTTTGTTTATATATAACTTTATATTTTCAAGTGCAGCACAGAGTTAATGTTTTTTTACCTTTCAGGCAGGGAAGTTATCTGTGTAAAGTTATGCAGTTGAACGCTCAAATAGATTTCAAGATGTTGGCAGAAAGCTGGAGGGGAAATCAGCTGCTGTTTGGCAGCACTCAGCAGTTCTGTTCCAAGCACCTGTATCAGGCTCATTGTACACTATGTTAAGAAAGTGCAGACGGGCAGGAAGTCTTACCCACAGCCAGCTGAGGCAGAGTGCAGCCCAACTTCTCTGCGATGTGGTTGAGCTCTTTCAGCTTGGCCTGCTGCTTTCTTCCATCCTCACTTACTATCTTCTCCTTCAGCCACTGGTAGGACTGGTGGGAGAAAAGCAAAGATTGAAGAGAGTGGAGGCAGGGGAAGGTAAGTGCGTATATATATAATCAGGGAAGGAAAGGAGACAGGTGGTGAAGTGAAGTGGCTGATGAGAGAAAAGTCAAGGATGGAAGAGATGAAGGCTGTAAGTGTTGATGAACTGTGAGTCTTGTTGTATAATGTAGCACCCGATTTAGCGTGAGTGCGACAGATGCAACGTAAATCAATCATTTATTTCAGTAAAGGCAACTTATTTTCCTTGATGTCCTGAAAGTAACAGAAATGTGAAAAGATTTGACTTTTTTTTGAACAATCAAAATGTCAAAGTCACCTTCATGGAGGCCCGGGAAGATTCAGGAATGCCGTTTTCATACTTTCCCGAGATGATGCCACATGCCAGCGGTGACCATGTCATCGCCCCGACTCCTGTCACAATGGAGATAGTAGAGAGTTAATGAAGGAGCAGATTTACGAACGATGTGTTGAAGGAAGAGGTGTGAAATAATATGCTACAACAGTGCTGGGAAAATAAAAACAGGGTAGAATTCTTCCACATGACAAACTGGGTGTGAAGGGAAGAAGTAAAGACGAATACTTGCCTATCTTATGGTAAAGCTCAGGCAGTTGCACTTCTACTTTCTCCCTCTGAAAGAGATGATACTCTGCCTGCTCGCACACTGGAGGGATCAGATTAAACTGTCTTGCCACCGAATACGCCTCCTAAGTAAGGAAAAGAATGGATGCATGATCATTGTGATATTGGATCTCACTGGTGTAAATTGTAATGCCATATCTATACATGCTTGCTGGTGAGAATAAAAGAAAGAGAAGAAGGAAGGTGATAGGACTAACAGAGAGGAGAGATGGGAGGGAGGTGATTATCAGCTGGTGGCAGCACATTCAAATTCACCAAATCAATATTCCATGTCACATCTCTCCCAGGCATCATATTCAAATTCTCTCATTCTTATCTAGATTTCCATGTCTCCCTCAAGAACTTAGTCCTTTTATTTTGCAGGTCTGTTGTTGCTAAGCACATGTCACAATGAGAGATCGGTAGGAGGGGAATCTATTCAGTGTGACACAAGGGATGATGCTGGTGCAATCACTCAGCTTACAAATTACAAGTTGTCCTTCTGTTGTTCAGTATGCATGTACAATGCGTGCGTGTACACCGCAGTGTCGTCTTGTCAAGAACAATGCAAAGCCATGTTTACAAACCCCCCTTCATTATTGATGCAAACTAAATTACACAGCTTCCATCTGGCCTTCTGTTCTACAAAGATATCTGCTCCTTTTCACCGTGATCACAGAGAGAGCATGTCAACACATTGTGCTGTGGGAGGGAGGATGATGGAGACACGATGGAGAGATGAGAGAGGAGAGAACGGGTGTTAGGTCATTGGATGTCACTGTCGGCATGCGCTCATTTCATTTCTGTGAATTTAAATTCCCCACCCCCCCCGGATTACAAGTTTTTCTAAATGCCAGTTCTTGCCATGGAAAGTAGCTTCTTTCTGTTATTCCAGTCGCTGGGATATAAAACATCACCTTGGTTCCTCACCGAGTGAAGTTGGGCGTATATACATGATGTCTCATAACCAACCAGCTAGTGTAAAAGTTATTTCCTGCTCACCATGATCTCCATGGCTGTCCATCGAGACGTCCCCCAGTACATCGCCATTCCATGGTTGATCACATAGGTCATAGCCCGAACAATTTCTGCAGAGGTAAACACACGTCCACCACAGTCAGCTGGATTGAATACAACAACTGATTGATTGAGTGCCGAAGTCAGTGCTCCAAAATATACTCTGACATTTTGTCACAGTGTTGCAAAGTATTGATCCATTATATACACAAACGGAGCAGTTGCTGCTGACGTTCAGGTGAGTGTGATGTCGAGATTAAAACAGTTTCAACCAGTAAAGGATTAAAGCGAAAGCATTGATTTCCAAAGTTAATGGACATTATTTTAGCTTATTGAGTGAGAGAGGGTATATGAGAGTGGCCTTTATGTGTCCACCAAAATAATTATAGAAAGAGCACAAACACCTAAACTTTGGTTCCAGCTTTGTGATGAGCTGCTAAACAGTGATCTCACTTCCTTAAGTCTCTCATACCTGCTGACAACTCTCCAGTCCTAAACGACCCTGGGGACGAACTAACAAGCTCACATGTCAAAGATCTCCGATCATGTTCAAGCCTGACGCAATTAGCTCCAACAAAGTTGACTGTGCGAGCCAACAACCGTCAGGGCCAACAGAAACTCAGATTAGGACCGACATTACGGTTATTCATCGTCGCTCCTAGCTCGCACTAATAACACTGCAATTTGTCAACGTGGCAGGAACCCCAGTATTTCACTCTGCCTAACTGGTTCTTCGAAAGACGAAGGAAAATGAGGTACAAGGCCAAAGGAAAGGAGAACATAGTGACAGAAGAGTTTAGTTACAGAATCAAAAAGGAAGAAGTCGAGGGAGGAGAAGTTAAGGAATAAATTTGCAACTAAATGCAGAATCAGGCAGACGTAAAAAGCCTTTTCCTGACACAAATGTCGGGAAAATACCATCCTGCCAAAGGAAATAACACAGTATTAGACTCTCTTTCCTGCTCTTTTCTTCTCCTCCATCCCTCTGCCTGCCCTCCTGCCATCCAGCATGATCTCTCTTCAGCGGCATGCTGGGACACAGAGGTCACATTTAAATGCTGCTTGGCCCAATATCCGCTGATGGAGAAAGGCAGAGAGGGAGT
Organism: Macroramphosus scolopax; assembly: GCA_901007825.1. Taxonomy (NCBI): domain Eukaryota; kingdom Metazoa; phylum Chordata; class Actinopteri; order Syngnathiformes; family Centriscidae; genus Macroramphosus; species Macroramphosus scolopax. Next base: position 1,056 of record CAAKHC010002253.1, on the reverse strand, counting down.
GCAAAAACTAAATTGAGGAAGGAAGAGCAGTGCTTAGAAGTTGAATCCAATAGGAAATTAAAAGGGAGTGCAAATAGGAGGGAAGCAGTTCACTGAGTTTGCAGGAGAGAAGGAATCGATAGAGGACACACACGCAGCACAATATATATAGAAATTCCTAAATGCTTGCTGGCTTATCTAAGCTACACAAAATTCTTAGAATACCTAATTCTCTTAAACCTAAACATGAACACAGCAACAAAACCTGTCGCCTTAATGTAATCAGCAGTCATCAACACTCATGGACAGTAGTGATGTGTCGGTCGCGAACGAACCGGCTCTGAGAGCCGGATCTTTGACGTGAACGACGGGAGCTGGCTCCTGACTGGGAGCCGCTTTTTTTTTCTCTCTCTCTTTTTTTTCTCTCTAAAGCCGCATTTGATTGGTGAGTATGTGTGTGTGACGTCTCTGTGTTTGCGCTCAGCGCTGAGCAGCAGAGGGGGGAGGGGCACATGACAGCACGCTGCAAGCAGTCACACACACTCGAACGCGAACGGGAGGGAGGAGACGAGAGAGAGGAGAAGAGCGCTTGTATAAACGGAAAGGTAAAAAAAACAGTTCAATAATGAGTGACAAGAGAAAACGCAGCAATATATGGACTGAAAGAATCTTCTCAAAAGCAGGACAGATATTAACGGAGAGAAGAAATAGGATCAGCCCCTCAAAGTTGAGGCACTTGGCATTTCTGAATGTAAATCTAGACTGAAGAACACTGTTTTCTGGATGCAGATTTTTTCTTTTATTTTTATTTTACACATTTTAATTTATATTTTGCTGTGCGATTCTGTTTGTCTGTTGTTTCACTTGAAAATTGTTATTGTTAAACCTTATTTAAGTTCATTTGTAAATAGTTAAATGTTTGTTTTGCACTATCTAATTTGTTTGCACTTTCTATTTAAGTTTAAAGTCAAGTTTATAAATAAAAGTGTATTTTATACAACAAACATTTGATATAGTGCAATTTTTTCACATTAGTAATTCATATTGCGCATAGTTTTAAATTGTTGTTGGTAATAT
>CAAKHC010002252.1:21849-58993 GCA_901007825.1 Macroramphosus scolopax | reverse complement strand
TATTATTAGTAACCTGTTTGCCTTAAATGAACTATCTAGCAGTTTAAATCTAAAAATATATCTTGGTGTGAAAGGCACCAGGTGGCGTTGTCCCGAACCCAAATTGTTAAGCTCAAAGTGTTAAGGTCACATAGACACACACACCGGAGGGGGGATTTGGCTGCAGCCGTAACATCCTTTGATAGTGTGTCTGGGCAGAGGTCACGGTAGACTGACGCTATGTGACCAGGAGATGGAGACTGTACTGGTCTCACCAGCGATAGGTTACCCAGTGAGTTAAACACTCAAGTAGAAGAACTTGTTTTTGAAGCTTTACTGAACCAAAGTGTGAAACTGAAACAAAGCATAAACAATACAGAATGTTTCAGAATGAATGTAAATACAATACACTTATTGAAGAATATAACAAATAGTAAAGTATGTATAGCATACAACCAAGATGTAGGCACTGTATTCACTAAATGATGAATTGACATTAGCTACAAACATTAGCATAGTCCCAGTAGGCGATCATTAGCATCTACAACAGCATGGAAAATAATATGACTTTTTGTGTTAAAGTTCACAAATAACATGCTCTTATAAACAATATAAACCTCATAAACCATTATACTCACAGACATTGCGTCTTAATAAACATATGAAGAGGATGGAGAAAGATGAAGAATTCACAGACATCACGCTGGCAGAAGCACCTTTGCAGAGATGCATTTACTTCCTGATCTGACGACAACATCCTTTCTAGGCAGGAAGTGTAACTGGACGATTTTTACATGCAACTGCCAGTAGGGGCTCCAAACAACTAGCAGTCTATTCAGTCCTGAACAGAGACAAAGCCCCGATCTCCTTAATCCACACCAGGAACCAATCACACAATTAGGGGATAATGAGCCTGCTTGTGGGGGAGATGATGAAAAGGCTAGTTGGGAAAGGAACGAGGGCCGAGACTGGACATGAGAAGAGGAACCCTGCCGAAGGGGACTACGACCGTGCCAGGAAGGACCAACAGGCCGAGTAGACTTCTTATGTTGGACTGCTTTGATTTTTTTGAATTAAAACAGACGTTTTTGGTTGAAACCCTACTCTCACTGTGTTTTGTCGTCAAGCCCGCCTGCAACAAATCACCCTGTCCAAATGATATGTTACATATGGTGGAGGATGCAGGCATGACCCTGGAGGTCCCCAATAATTTTACCCAATTAACTGTAGTTGAATTTTTGATTAAAGATGGAGGCGCTGGTGCAGCAACTGGCTGAGGCCACCATGACGCAACAAAGGCAGACGCTGGCGATCCTGGAGGAGCAACGACACCATAACAACCTGCTTCGGGAAGAGCTACGGGCTATTGCTAGACCCCAGCCCTCTACAGCCCTAATGTGGCAGGATGGTCTTCTGTCCATCCCTTCCCCCTCCCCCTTGCTTGATCCGCATCAGGTGTGGGTCTGCAGTGCTGATTGCGGGGCGGAGCCGCCAGCACTATGACTGCTCAGGTGTGTGTTTGTTCATTTTGCTCCCTCGGGGCTGGGTCCAGTGTGGCGTGGCGTCCACCGTGGTCTGAACGGTGTGACGGTTGGTGTGGATGATGTGCCTGATCTTCTCCACCTCTCCGAAATTGTAAGTCTGTCTCACCTGGTGGTATTGGGGTGTTCATGCGGTCTCTGGGCATGACACCTGCTCGTCATTGTGCCTTGCAGTGTGTCGGTCTGCTGGCTGCGGCTGTGTGTGACCGGAGTTGTCCGCGCTGTTGGCCCGTGTTGTTTGGTCCACTCTGCTCAGGTATGTCGGCTCACTTAATCGGCAGCTGTAACTCAGCTCGCCAGCTTGCCGCTAACTTTTACCTTTCCTGGTCTCTTAGCAGCGTTTAACTGCGGCCCGCCGCTCTCCCTCTCCTTTCTGTCGGAAGCTGTGCTGATGCTCTGTGGCACGTTCGGGCCTGGATGTGCGCTGCAGTGCACCGGGACTCTACTGCTGTCTTGTCTTGTCTTGTCTGTGTATGGTGACGTAAAGTTTGTTCACATCTGGCCTTGGCAGTGAACTCGCCACGGATGTCACTTTCAGTGACGTGCTATAAGTTGCTGGTTCCCAGTGTCACTGTATGATCAAACAAGTGATCCATCATCTGTGCCAATCATATGGAGTTGGAGGTTCTGATTAATTTCCTTGTGTTTGCATGTTCCTTTTTTGGAGTATTACTAAATGATTTGCATCTGTTCTAAATGATTTGCTTTTCTTGTGTTTAAATGGGGTTTTTTTGGGGTCCACCACTCATGTGAGTAAGTACTTATTGTTAGAGTATCTGTGGTCAAAGTGCTAAAGCATGGGAAGAGCTAATCGTCACTGATTGAATTGTTTAATTGTTTTGGAAATTGAATATAAATAAATATTTGTATATGGTAAATCTACCTCTGTTGTCTGGGTGCATTTCGGACCTGTGTCCTTACTAATTTCCTGGGGGCGAAATTCCCCCAGGTGGCGTTGTCGTGCAGCACTAAAATTATTTAATTATCCAATTAATCTGTTTTCATTCACCACCCTCACGCCACACTAAGATGACCGAAGCAGATGAGGTCGAGGCCTACCTACAGGCATTCGAAAGGACGGCGGTCCGAGAGAAGTGGCCAAGTGCCCAGTGGGCAGGGTTGATTGCACCGTTCCTCATCGGCCAAGCCCAGAAAGCATACTTTGACCTGGATGATACAGATGCAGAAGAGTACCCAACCCTCAAACAAGAGATTTTGGGCAGATACTCCCTCAGCCCCCGAATCAGAGCGCAACAATTCCACGACTGGATCTTTGCACCCAGTGAGTCTCCTAGAGCCCAGATGCATGAACTGGTCCGGTTGGTGACAGGGTGGCTGCTAGGGGGCCAGGCTACACTTCAAGAAGCTGTAGAGCGTCTTGGGGTTGACCGTTTCCTACGAGCTCTGCCCTATGACATGGGCAGAGATCCCCCCCCGGTGGTGAGGGATGGAAATTTCCCATTTGAGGATGAGGACTAGGAGCCGTCACCGGAGAAGCTGCCGTTGGGTCAATTTGGGAAAGCTCAGCTTCAGGACCCCAACTTAATACACGCCCGGGCCAATGTCCTGGTATTGGAGGGTAAGCCATTGAGAAGGTCCCCCTGAGACATCCTCACTTTGCCCTCACCAACCAGATCTTAAACCACATTGATAAGAAAAATGGAGACATTATTGAACAGCTGGTGGTGTCCAGAGGCCATGTCAACACAGTGCTACACTTAGCCCACACTCAAATGCTAGGAGCCCATTTAGGAGTGGAAAAAAACAGAGAGAGCGTGCTAAGGAGGTTCTTCTGGCCAGGGGTTATAAAAGATATCCAAGACTACTGCAAATCCTTTCCAGAATGCCAGAAACATGCTGCCAAACCACAATACCGGAATCCCTTAATTCCATTGCCTATCATTGAAACCCCATTCAAGAGGATAAGAAGGGACTTAGTTGGCCCCTTTGTAAAATCAGCTAAAGGTTTCCAGTACATACTAGTGATAGTAGACTACATCACTAGATATCCCGAGAGCAATGACCTCTAAAAGCATTGCAAGAGTTGTTCCTCCTTTTCAGCCGAGTCGGCCTGCCTGAGGAGATTTTGACGAAGGTTGGAGCGTGACATCTGGGTAGAGGTCACGGTAGACGGACGCTATGTGGCCAGGAGATGGAGACAAAGCCCCGATCTCCTCAGGACTTCAAAGCCCCAACCTCCTTAATCCACACCAGGAACCAATCCCACAATTAGGGCATAATGAGCCGGGAAAGGAACGAGGGCCGACACTGGACATGAGAAGAGGAAGCCTGCCGAAGGGGACTAAGACAGTGCCAGGAAGGACCAACAGGCCGAGTAGAATTTTTGTGTTTTGGACTGCCTTGTTTCATATTTTGAAGGAGGAAGAGTTTTTGTGAATTAAGACGTTTTTGGTTGAAACCCTACTCTCACTGTGTTTTGTCGTCAAGTCCGCCTGCAACATATCACCTTGTCCAAGTGATATGTTATAATAGTTAAGGTTGTTGACACTCCATGTGCAAAGAGATGACAGTGATTAAGTTCTATCTATGCTTCCTATCAAAATCTCCCCTACCTAACTGAACACTTGTCTGCATGCAGATTAGCGGTTGGCTATTTAAACACTCAACCCAGTAGCCTGATTAAGCCCTCAGCAAGCTGGTTAATCACCAGCTATGGATGTGTTCCGAGACAGCTGCTCTGACCACACAAAAATAACAAAACGAAAAAAACAAACCAACTAGACCGCATGGACCATGCTGCTATGCCTGGCTTGACTCCAGCTGTCTTTAGGGCAGCTGGAACAAAACCTGAGGACAATGAGGAATTGATTGGGGAGGTGAGGAAGGTAGAGATTGTCTGGAGAAGTGATAGGTTCAAGAGGGCAGGTAGTGGCTGTGTTCGACTTGATGTGTGAGAGGATCTCCTCAGAGGAAAGGGTAGAGAAGGTAGAAAGGCCAAAAGAGGTATCAGAAGGGGAGAAATGTTAGCAGCTGGATAATGGAAGTAAGCGCTGATGTCATCCACCTTCTTGGCAAACTATCGGAGAAAGTCATCAGCTGATAAGTAAGACAGATGGGGGGATGGTTAAAGAGGGAGGAGAATGTAGAAAAAAGTCCTGGGGTTAGAGGCAGACTACTGGATCTCGGTAAGAAGAAATGCAAGCAATTAAAGTTTGAGAGGAGAAGGTGGTAGGCAGCAAGATAATTGACGCGTTGCGATTCCCTCCATGTTCTCTCAGCAGCCCGGAGCCTGGTCCGATGAGTTGGCAGAGATTCTGACAACCGGGGAGCAGGAGGAGAAAATCTTGCCAGTTAGGTATTGAGTGGGCGGAGGAGAGAGAGGATTGAAGAGTATTGGAGGCCTCCTCAGTGGATCGGAGCATTGCTCAGCTGAAGTTAGGAGAGTTGTTGGTGAGTTATAAGATTGAATCTGGAGGTGATAGTTTGATTGTAGGATGTGACGGAGATGCCGTCCCCTCTGCGGGTCTGTAGCGGAGTGACTGCCAAACAGAGCAGTCAGAATGGGGCGGGGCTTTATGCAGTGCACACGGGGCTGGAATGGGCGTGTTCAACCCTGAAAGTATTAGATGGGTGTGTTCCACACCAGGATGGCCATATTGTGTTAATTGGCGGTTTGTGTGTATTGTTGTGTATTTTTGTGTTTGACATGAATATGGATGTGTGTACTGGAATGTAAAGTACTTGGGATCTGAAATGTAATAGCTGATAGTATTTACAGACAGTTAGGGGTAACGGTTCTAGAAAAATACTATGTGTTACGGCCAGTGGCCGTGGTTATTGTTATTAGTTTGTATTATATGATTTTGTATTTAGTTCGCAGCACGAATGGGAGGAGTGCTGATCAGGCGTGATTGCCTGATTCAGAGCAACTGCGTCTTCGGCACGGGGCGGGGACTGAACGTCACGTGGGGAGTGATCAACCCCACCGATTGGTCTTCTGATCTCGTTGCCAGGACAACGACCAGCTGGGCGGCTGCAAGCTCGCTTTTAAAACCTGTGTGAATCTGACAGTCGGGGGGGAAGTGACAGCACTTAACAGTGCGAGCGGAGACTCGGTTCCTCCTTTCCCCACTCAACCTTTAATCTTATGATTTGCTGCTGAAGCTCCCTGCGGGGAATCTTTCGTTTGTTTAGTTGTAGTTATCGTTTGTTATTGGTTAGAGTAAGTTAGTTCTGTTCTGTTGTTCTGTTTGTCCATATGTCCCATTTATCTTTGTATAATTCACTTAAGTTATATTAATTAACACTTTAAGTAATAAATTCCGTTTCACTTATCAAATTGCTGTTGTTTTCGTTAATTATGTGGCGATCCTTATCCTAGACTACACGGGTCGTAACAAGCGGTGTGCAGCTTGTGTTCCACCCACATTCTGATCCATGAGTGCCACTTTACAAAGGTACCGCTGGTTCAGCCGCAGTAGAACTGCCACACCTGCTCCCCTCCTACTGCTGCTGCAAGTCTGGATTTCACCCTCTTTTCCCCATTTTCTTGTGCATCTTTACAAGCGTCACTAAAGACTGCAACTACTGCAGACTTGAGTTATTCCAAGTTCCACATTGTCTCGGCTGCAGGGGGAAGTATCGGTGCCACACGGTGCTTCTGCAGTCCTGGGTTGTGATATGACTGCACAGACAAGGTTATTACTGTTACCCCAGTAAAGTCTGTACACAGCATTACGGCAACGTTCACACCCAACCAGCTCTGTGAGAAGAAATAAGCTTTCTCATTAATTTGAATGAAACCAGCCTGGCGGCACAGTGGGAGTCTGAACAACTTGCAGGCGTTCGGCAAAACAAAACACGGGATCGTTCGGCATAAAATACTTTAATGGAGTTGTGAGCAGACATAGCATGATTGTATTATCAATATTTGTCTTTAGGAGTTTATTATGGTTCATTATCTGTGCACACTTGTACAATGTGGTGAAAGTATGATCATTGCAACGTGCAGGTTAGAAGCCCGTTTCTAATTCTGCCGGGCCAAACTAATTGACACGGTAAGACGAAAATAATAACCTTCACTTATTGGTTTGAAGTCTTTATTTCAATTTCAGATTGCACTGAGACTCAGTGGGAACCGACAGCAATTACTGCCTTGTTTGGAGTTCTGCCTCCCGCTTTGCTGCTTCCAAAATACAAGGCAGACTTTGTAGCGTTTGTTACTTTACCAGCTCGACGACTGATTTTACTGAGGTGGAAATCACCTGCGATTCCTCCGAACTCTCATTATTCAAGGACAATCTTTTTCTTTATTAAACTAATACAGCCTGTTTTACTATAAATGGTTCGCCGGCAAAATTTATAAAGGTTAGATTGTTGGTGTGTTCTGCTTTTCCCCACTTTAACCACTTTACGGGCGGCATTCCAGCATATGAAGTTAATGTTTGTCTTCATTACTCAGTGATTGTCTGGTTGTTTTCTTTACTTCCTTTCACCCGTCGTCTGTTTTCTTTCTCTCTCTGTATGTTATACCTTTTACACTTCATTGAAACTCGTGTGTGTTGTTGAAAATCCAATAAACCAATTTGAGAACAAAACAAAGTAGAAACCTTGAGGGCAGCTCGACCTTCTTCTACCCTAAAGAGTCACAATCCTGTAACGTTAACCTGTAAACATGGATGACATAATTAATCACGGCGAGGCAGTCCTTGATTCCAGTGTTCTGGAAGTCAATGTCATTTAAAAATGTATGAAAGCCAATTATATAACACATCATGTTCTATCTGTAAAGCACACCTTCTATGCATGTTTTCCAAAGTATGTAAACCGTGTTAACCCTTTGGATCGCTGCTGTGAGCTGCAGCTCATTGGAATCAGTGTGAGAGTTCCACAGGTGTGATGTTCGCGTTTCAAAAGTTGGACCAACAGCAATAAGGAGGAGCGAAAACAGCCAATTAAGGTTATCTAACAAAACAAGTGGGCGACTGCAAGACAATCACCACATCAACGAAGTGTCGTCTTTAAGGTTCCGTTAAACTTCAAGTTGAATTTTTACTCTGTTAGAAATTCTCAAACGCTCTATATTTCTTTCTCATTTTTTATTTTGGGCAGCAAACTTGCAGAGCTGCAGAGAAAACTGTGGCCAACAGCTGATGATGTAACTGTTCAAACATAGTGGAGCCTTGTTACAACTGAAATATTTCCATAGGACCACCATGATTGTATTTATACAGTATATATATATATATATATATATATATTATATATACAGTTACACTCTTTGCAAAGTCAACCTTATTCTTATGTTGCTGTTGTTGCCCTCCATTAATGTTATTGTCTATGTTGGACACATATTTTACTGTTATCACATCTTTTGTATTTTACATTTTAGATAATAAATAGTTTAATAATACGTCGTATCCAGATCGGTGGAAGTCACGTCTCTGCCCGTGTTGGGGAAACATTGTCATTCTCAAAATGACACATTCATTCTTTAAACTCTGTGTACCTATTAAGTGCATTCTTTGGGTCAGTGTCCCGAGTTAGTGTCGTTCATAATGAGTTTGTGGGAGGACGGGAAGGGACACTAAAGTACTGCCAAACTATTTGAACTGGAAAAACTGCAGGAAAGCAAAATATTTTTTAACATAGAAGTGATGCTCTCGCTCTCTCTCTCTCTCTCTCTCTCTCTCTCTCTCTCTCTCTCTCTCTCTCTCTTAAAACCTGATGGTTTGGATTTTTATTATTCACAAATAAATAAATACAGTCAATGAATGAATATAATCGGAAAATAATCATATTTTGTTCATTTTTTGGGATATTTTTATGTATGGACTGATAAAGTTTTACAAAGTGACATCACTTCTTGTTGTCTGTTCTTCTTAAATCAGCACATCTGGTGAATCTTGTCAAACATGTTGATGCTATCTGTTGGTGCTGCCATATCAGAATACTGTAGGATTATAATATAATACTTATTTCGTGCTGGAGATAACACAATTATAAGATACACTTGTTTTTAATGAATTCTTATTGTGCCACCACATATAACTGCAGTCACAGAATCCAGTGCCAGTAGAAATATACATGTGACAAATCACTTATTTCCATTTTCAATAGTTTTTTTTTTTCACTCCCTATTCTGAGGTTCGATAAAAAAAAGAGCAATTACCACTGCCCTGTGAGTGTGTGATAGCAGCCGGTGTGTACTCATGATGCCACTTGAAAACTAAAATTGATTTGTATTCATATCCAGCAGTCCATTAATTTTTCCCTCCCACTCATTTAAAACAGAAGTATAATAGTACAACTGCTCTGGATATTAAAAAAAGAAAACACAAAAACCTCAACAATGTACAAATCCATCCACTCAGGCAGCTGTTGCAGTGAGTGTCTTCTATCCAAAACCAGTGGTTTAGCATGATCATGGTCATAAAACACCAGAGGTGCTGTCCATAAGAGCTGGAAACCTTATTATGGCCCTTAAAAAATGAGGTGTGTGCGTTATATGGTTTGGAACATATAAAGCTTAGTCTCTCTTTTTGTAAAGGCAGACAAGCTGAACCAATTTAGAATCGCAAGTCAGAAAAAGACCTTCTGTAACAATCGAAAGAATGTCAATGGAAGGGGAGGACCTGAGAGAATAGAGACGTGCGAAAGTGGAAGGAAAGAGAATAGCAGCAGGACAAATGGGAAGCGGGGGAAAAGACCCTCTTCTTTTGTCGGGGGAAGATCATCTGTGCATGTGTGTCTGGATGCGTGTGCCAATGCATCCGTGTATGCATGTGCGGTGGGAAAGAGGGAAGGGGTGTGTTCACTTGGAGACAGCAAGGACGGCTTATTAGGAAATCATCCCTCTTAGCCAATGGTTTTTTAGAGAGACGCAGATGTCATTTGACTGAGAAGTACCTCCTCCTGGAGCCAGCACATCCCCTTCAGTGTATCGCAGCGCTGTGTGAGAGCACTGCTGTCCCTGCTCTCTCCTCTCTCTGCTGGTTTCTTTCTTGTTCTCCACAGACACTTTCTCTCCTCCCTGCCTATCTCCCTCTCTTTCCCCGCTCGTGGTCCCTCTCCTCACTCCCCGTCTCTCTTTGCTCTCTTTCCATCCTCTTCCTCTGTGACTCTGTCCCATATGCAGAGATAGGATCTGTTACAGACAGCGGCAGCATCACCAAGAGCCCAGGTAAGATCTTTTTTTTGTGATTTACTCACTTTGCGCTGAGACCTTAGTGCTCGCTCGCCGGCAAGCACAAATTGATTTCTCAACATTTCTACTTTCTCCTTGCTGTTTTGCTATGATGAATGTGATGTGGGGATCTGAGGACCAGTGGGGGCTAAGTTATTTCATACCTTTGTGAGGCTCCCGGATGTGGTTTTAATGCTTGTGCAGGAATGACATCTTCAGATATCCGGCTGCAATGATACGAGAATGATGAGAAGTGCATGTGATAAAGACACGATAGAGAAACGAAGGGAGGAGAAGTGGCAGGTGGAGAAATGTTCTCCTGCTGATCAAAACTGGTGGTGGGAAGTGAGTTAAGAGCCGCCGGAGCGTGAGCTCAGGTGTTCGTCCACAGATCAGCGGTGGACTCTATTGATCTGGAGCTGGCATCGTCCCAGAGAGAAGCTGAAGCTGAACCCAGGGAAGCTGATCTGATAGAGTGTATAAATTGTCTGCATATGAAGTGACATCAGAACACTCCATCAACGGGATTCCACTTCATGTACAGAAAGGAAAACCTGCTGTGTGCTGTCAGGCTGTGTGGCGCTAGAGTAAAGGATGGAGGAGGGTCTCCGAATCTGTGGGCTCCTGAAACTGTGAGCATCTTTGAATGTTTTTGTTCTGCTACAGGATGATTCACACCAACTGTAGATTGGGGCACATTAAACACTGACTGAGGAAGAGGAGGATTTGTAGTAGTAGTCAAGTTTTATAGCACAGAAAGAGGTTAAGTCAAAGTGGAGGTTATGTCGACTGTAAGCTTTGAAATTAAAGATTGAATTTGCATAAATGGCAGAAGTTTGTCATGTCTCTGTCATTTAGAGGACATATAAATGAGTTTCTAAATGCCCGTGATCATTGCTCAGGCTTCAAAGTTTAAACAAACCACCGGACAAAGTCACATCTGAAAATCATCAGTAAAACATTAGTGTCACTGGACTCATGTATCATATGGTCATAGTGGGCTTGGCAGCTCTTCGCATCGGCTTCGAATTAGCCCCGCAAGAAGGCTTTTACCATGATTGATGTAGACATTATTGGTTGAAAGGTGGTCTTGGCTGATAACTAATCTCTGAAGTTCATCGCTGGTTCATATTTTCTCCACGGACTGATGCTCTGCTGCTCGTGTCTGTCCTATAACAATATTCATCACACGGATGAATCTAAATTAAACCTGAAAATAGCTCAGAGCAAAGTTACATTAGGACTCATAAGTAATACAACGGCGTTCTTATATTTCTTTCATGACGTAGTTTACAGCACTTGGACTGTGGAGAGAGAAAAAAAAAGGAGAGAAATAGCTTTGTGATGTGAAAAGACATTGGTTGTTGAGGTGAGAGAACATCCCGCCTCGCTGCTCTGCAAACATCTGGAGCTGAAGCATCGCTTGCACTTAAACATGCACTGGAACTCACTTAATTCACGCTGGCCACTACAGTGGAGCAGCTTTAGTCGTGGGTGCTGCAGCCAGATAAGAAATAATTCACTACATTTCTCAGGACAATAACTAGTTACAGTATGTCGTAGCAGTGATACTTCTTTCTTCTATTACAGCTACCTTCCCGAAGACGTACTGCGAAACTGCTCTGCAGTAGTTATTGTGAATCTGGTTTACCATTGCTGGAAATAAATCAGTGTGGTAATGCTTTGCTGAGAAAAAGGAAGCTGCCTCAGCTACTTGCTTGACACAACCTCTGTCATTAACCCAGCACTCAGCCAGAGACCCAGAAAAATATAAGAGGAAATTAGAGCCAGAGAAATGGGGAAAGCTGGTGCCTTTTCAGTCCGCTGAGGGTTCACTGCTGACAGCTCCACTCCGTCTTTTTTTTCTGGCTGGTTGTGAGCTGCCCCAGGTGTGACAGGCAGCCGGAGTAATGGGGGACGTTTGACAGATGCATATTTCCAACCTTGAATGCTTCATATAAAGAAGATAGACGGCGAGGATTCGGGCTCAGCGGGGGACAAACTGTTGGGCTGTGAATCACTCCAACGAGTGTGCCGCCTCGCTGCTCGATTGATCTGTCACGTGACTCTCGCAACCCTTCCAAGTTACTAATTGCATCCCACCCTGATTATTGATTGAAATATGAGGGTTGTATATCGGACTCCTGCAGGCAACGTGTTCCTCCTACTGAGGCGGCGGATCGAGTTAAAGGCAGCGTGACCCAACAAGTATCAATGATTTGATTTAAAAGCATGTTCAATTCAAAATGCAAGTACGGGCTGCGTCGCGTGTTTGTGTGTGCTGATCTCACTGCGACAGCATCACGGAGGATTTGTACTAATGTTGGAGACTTAATGTGATAATTCATCCGAACCTATCAGGGCATGGAACCAGGAGCCGAGGCCAAGAGATTACATTACAATTTGTACAGTACAGCACATTGTTTCTGGCAAATACACTGCATATGGCAGCCAATCTGTTCAGAGAAGAGCCAAAGGAGGGTACCCCCCCCCCCCCCCCTTCCTCCACCCCACCCCCGCTGCTTTACATTTGTCTCTTGTGGGCTCCCATAAAATTTCATTTCACAGATCCATTTCGTTCTGCTCATTATGAAGCACTTCCACTGACCCATTTAATAAAATATTCAACATCTAAGTGTGTTGATCGATTGTTGTTGTCACTGGATCATTCTTCTTTTTTATTAACGCAGCGCATCAGTTATAGTCCAATATAGAATAGAATCATTTCATTCACGACCATTCAATTGTAGTGCTGTAAAAAGGCTAATACAGGAAGTAAATAATCTTTCTATCAATTAATATACGAAGCTAATACCGCTTCTCTGTGCGGCTATACTTACCACCATCTCAGCAGTTGAGTTTGAGCAGCAGGGTCAGGGGCTCCTCCCCAGATAAAGTCTGACCATCGAGCACTTCATTTCCACCATTTCTGCCTTTTTCTGCTTAACTTTTTATGATGAAATGTGTTTATTTATGTGAAGGAAAATAAAAAATTCAGTAACCGCATCAAAATATAAAGAAATATAATGCATGCTATCGGGCCTTTGGTTCTGCTTTTAAATAATTAATCTCCTGTAGATCCACTTTCATTATTTATCACTACTGAGTCGCAGAACTCACATGTATTCCACCATTTACCTTTCTGTCCTCCTGTCTGCCATGTTAGCCAGCCAGCAGGTGACATGCCTTTAAAGTCAGTGAGGAAACCTTCCATTATTATGATGACAATGGAAACCCTGCACACAGTATTCTATATGAACTCTTTGACTGCTCTCCTTCCTTTGCCTCAATGACGGCTTTTTCTGTTACGAAGGTCACATTTTAGCAAGATTTCCACCACCATGTTTCATGAGGTCACCGAGTGAATACTCTTAACGGCCTCAATCACTTCAACAGCACTCCCCCAGCTCCGTGTACTATTCTGAAGGAAGGAATTATGAGTTGACAATGGGTTGAATAAGATTAGTGTTTTATCGCTGCTTGTGGTCAGGTGGTATTGAATGAAAATCTTACCCCCTTCCCTAACACGTAAACTTTCCTAAATAGCCGGGGCTGTGAACTTTTAAGAAAACCTTGGGGGTGAGATTTCTGGGAAGTTGGGGCTTGAGTGCGAGCCAATTTTTTTTAGGGCCCATTTGTGGACCGCCACTTCACGCCGAAGACCTTAATTTTCATTATTTTTTTCCCCCTCCAGTCTCCTAAATTCTAATACTTTCCCGAAGCAGTTGAAAATTAGCATAGAAACAGGTTTTGGCCACCAGAGGGATCATTGACCTGGTGGCCGAGTGAGTGGGAGAACCGTCGGGGCACATTCAGTCTTCTAGGACGGTTCCCTTCACCCCTGGTTTTCAAAGCGAGAGCCACCAAGGGGGCTTCAGCAAATTGGATTGAAAATGATGGAAAGTGCTAAAACAATTTTTTTTTTCATCATATGGATTATTATAAAGAAAAATGTTTAATAATATATAACACATCAGCATCTTATTTACCATGCCAATCTTTGTAACATCATTCATCAAATAAACTGTAACTGCGACACCAAGCTGCTCTGTTATTGACATGTGAGCAGCTAGCTTGTTCGGTAGCGTCTAGCTAGCTTGTTTGTTAGCGACTAGCGAGCTAGTGCTGCTGCTGTTATTGACATGTGGGCAGCTAGCTTGTTCGGTAGCGTCTAGCTAGCTTGTTTGTTAGCGACTAGCGAGCTAGTGCTGATGCTGTTATTGTACACAAACAGACAGTTTTTATTTTAGAAAGAAAACACCTAAAGATCAACCGACAACACAGCTGACCAAAAAATATAGCTGCAGAAAATCCAAAGGCGTTCTTGCTTTTTAAATGCCAAATGTATGAACTTGTATTATGTAAATAAGTTCCAGTTAATGAAATTCAAGTGTCCCTGCTGTCAACTCATTCTGCCTCTATTTTGACTGTCTAGACAAATAACGCTGGATTAGCTGGCAATCTTTCAGTCTACATTACCTTCAGATTCGTTATTAAACTAGCACACACTTCAAAATGGTAAGTCGGAATACAACTTACTTGGTTGTGAGCCTCTAAAAACGTCTTAATATCAGACCTTTTCCTCCTTTTCCCCCCGTGGCTCCCCCATGGTTATCAACCTGTGAGCGCAGGGCGCCAGAGGAGGGAAGGGAAGAGACTGCTGCTGCTGACTGAGATCACAACACTGTGTGTGTGTGTGTGTGTGTGTGTGTGTGTGTGCATGCATGTGCGTGTGTGTGTGTGTGTGTGTGTGTGTGTGTGTGTGTGTGTGTGTGCATGCATGTGCGTGTGTGTGTGTGTGTGTGGGGGGGGTAATTACGTTTGGCACTAAAGCTGTGGTGGGTCCGTGAGCTGACAAATTCATATTCATTTTCTGGGAGAACAAAAAGTGCCAATGCTTAAGAAAAAGGATCCAAACCTGTCATTGTTGCTTCAATGAGTAACATTATAGTTGTTGTTTTTTTCAAAGTAAAAGTCTCCTCACACTGAGTTTGAAAACTGACCATCCTTGAGCACCAGAATCCTTCAGCAAGGTTCTTCCCTCCGTCCCACTCTCATATAATATTGTTTTTATTCTCAGTTTCTCAATCATACAATCAATCTGGATACATGTTACAAATGAAATTCTCTCCATAAAGAAAATACAACTTTCTTGTGACGGTTATCTTCCGAGAAGAGAGTCACTGGGATCTGCAGCTTCTTCATCTCTGGCTTAACCAAAGAACTGACGTTCAAGTGCAATTTAACACCAACACTTTAGGGGTGTGTTACACTTGCAACTGTTGCCCTTGTCCTCCCATTTAAATCAACATGGCTTTACCTGCATTGCTTGTTTAGGCACGCTGTCAATTATAACTCCTGGCTGCCACTTACACATTTGTGGCTGTGTGGCTGATTCACAGAGTTTTCTGTCACAACACTGTGCTATTCTGGGGCTTTCCGGGGAGCATGAAGGAGACTCGTTGACAATACTGGCAGACCCATGCTTTATGCAGACACCAATCCATTTGAAACTGCCTGGATCAGACATTGCAAATTATGCATGCCGCATAAAAATTCACTAAACTGCACTAAAAGTTCATTTTTTTTTTCACTGTTATTTATTCAGAGGAATTTCACTGAGAGCCGTTCTCTCTCTTTCACGAGCACCTTGATCACACTCAGACAGTTCGACGTTCACAGCTGGAAGATGAGTACAACCATGTCTGCTGGCAACCGCAGCTCCTCTGGGGGAGTTGGGGTTTAGGACCTTGCTCAAGGGCACCTAAGATGCAGCGATGAGGGAGTGGCACTCGTGGTTCATCCTGCCAGTCAAGGGGAGTAAACCAACAACCTTCTGGTCACAATCGAGCTCACACGTTCCTTCTGTAACATTTAGGTCACCACTGCTTACATAACGGTGAGAATTAAAAGCTTCCCTGAGGCATTTCAGGACAAAGACAGAAAGAAAAAGGGAAATTACAGTAAAAGGAATTCACTCCTTCAGCGCAGTTGTGTTCACTCAACTCTAATATGATGTGTTTTAAATGCATTCGGAGTTTACAGCTACCAAAGTAATACGCATGAACACATCATTTAGCATTGAGGAGCAGTAGAGTATTACTGCACCTAAACCTTTAAGTATGTAATACTCCCTGCAGTCTTAAGAGGTAGCTTTAAAGGTTTTAGTAATAGTAATGGTAAATGGTAAATTTTTTATATTCACGCCCTTTACTATCTTGCCTCATACGTCCATTCACATACTGCCGTCAGAAGTTGCCGTACAACCTGCCAACACATTCACACACATGCTGTACCTACGACAATGAAGCAGCATCGGCAGCAATGAATGTATATTATAAATATTAATATAATAATAACGGTTATGCTCCTACTTCTCCATTCATGTGGAGCCATGGCTATGGTAGCTCTAATTCCACCCGATTACAGCTGATTGCAGAGTGCACTTCTTCTGGTTCAATCCTTTTGACCTTTTGCCCTCTTCTTGATCATTTATTTAAATTACTCTTATTAGCTAGTGATTTCCACTGTATGGCTGACCGGTGTGTTGGCAGAAAATTAAATGTAATAACACATAACTACCGTTTTATTAGCAATTTATCGACCGAAAATAAGATCGTTACCTTAGAAGCCGTTGATATGTACACAGGAAACAGGTCCTCTTCCACTGTGCAGCTCTGTTGCACCACAATGTTCTACGGCAGCCCAGATTGGACAAACCAAATATTTAGTGTTTTCCTGGCAGCTTGAATTTGCACTGGAAGAACCAATAACATGAATGTGTGTTTGCTGGAGCTGCACAACCTTTATTTACTGTGAGAAGTTAGAGGAACAAAACGTACACATATTATAACATACTGTACAGAATATTTAGCACAAACAATAAAGAAGGTGAATCGATTTGGTTCAGGCGAGAGGAGAAAACGAGGCTACAAATCACTGAGGACAAATGTTTGCCACACAATAGCTGTCAGTTTTCTGTGGAGCAGGTCAATTAGCCTGAAGGCCACCGTAGATTCTCCTGCATGCTTTGAAAGGCTGGGACACTCAGTCGGCTGCAATCCTCCCCGCTCCAACACAAGGTCCTTTGAGAAGTATGAGAAAAATACGTTCACGTCGGAAGATATCTTATTTTGATATTTTTCAAAACTATAAATACAATACTTGAATTAAAAAGCTGAGAAGTTTCAAAGCTTCTGGTTTTCTTTTGGATCTCATATTTATCTGAAGAGGCGTTCATGTCTGACCAATGATCGTTGCGCTCAGAGAAAACAATGAACATTTTAAGGTTATTCCTCAATGAACAACCCCTCTCCTCCGGGAGGCGCCGTGGAAGAAGTGGGGGGTATGTTTCTGCTTCACGGAGAGATTATTAGTCTGGGATCATCGAGTGTAAATACACTCTATGCAAAGGAATATGAATAGTAATCACGGATTTGAATATGCATCACATTCATCCTGAGCAACATGCATCGGGATTAGCCGGATGTTAAAGAATGGAAGGAGCACAGCTGTTGGATTGACACAGTTCTTGTGTGAGCCACCAAACATAATTTCCGCGTTCTGTTCTGCCTCCGGAAGCTTTGAGAAACGTCCGGACGTTATGTTTCACCGTATAGATTTTAATGAGCGCCGGGCTTCACAAACCCGGCGGGACGACGTTGGGAAACAGTTGCATGTTTGCATAGACTTGAATTTATTTCAGGATTGATTTCTTGTGTGTGCTCTTCAAGTGATTAACCATGATAGAAGCATCCAGGGATTCCTTTATCTCATTACCGCCGGCTGACACGGGGCGGTAAAGCATGGATCAAGAGCAGACGAAGGTCAGGCGGCTCAATGTGGACCTTTAGTTACACTTACAGGAGTGTGACGTAAACCTCATTCAAACGTGTCGTGCTTCATTCATTCCAACTCCGGCAAACTGCGAATACTTCACTCCTCAAACCTCTTGAAATGATGCATCAGATGATGAGTCACTCAAAACGGCTCCGCTTTCCCAGAAAGGTGATACGACTGGTTCTAATATCCCTGTGGGAAAAAGTCTCCTTGGTTACACAAACATTTATCATTTTCACTGCAGCTTCACAAACACCTGAGTCAATGTTATATAGAAAATCGGAGGGAGAAAGAAGAAACCTATTCCAGTCATCTACACCAGAAGAATAAATAGTTGTGCTTGGATTCTCACAACACAAACACTTTTTTTTTTTTTAGAGTCTATTGAATTTGCTGACCCGCCCAAGCAGTTTTCAATAACCCCCCCACCTCCCTCGGAATACAAATGCCTTCGGGGTCTTTGTTGAGTAGTTTGCTTATTTGTCCGTGGCTCTTTCCAACTGGCCACACAGGTTATTCTTTGGGTATTAGGCAGCTGTCAGGCACTTGAAGGAGGCCGTCACCAAACCTGACCTGCCTCCTGCCAGCCCACTGGCCTTTTGCTTGGATCTCCTGCTCCCTCCACCCCTATTACTTTTGGATCACTGGCTGCATTCACTAAATCCCCCCCCCCCCTGGTAATAGAATTAGTGCAGCGATACAGTCTTTCCCCCTGATGGTCAAATGTGTCTTTTTTCCCCCCCTTCTTTTCCAATTGACATTTCCCTTTCAGTGTTCCTCCCGCCGTCTATGAGGTGTCACCGGTAATTACGTCTAATGAGAAAGAAAAGGAGTTGTTCACCTGAAGAGAGCACGCGACCTCTGGTGAAAACATGCTGTTCCCGCTTTCCGCTCTAATGGAAACGTGCAGCTGCAGTCAGCCCGATATGACGTGATGCTACATTGACACTCTGCTTTTTGAACTCAAGCCCTCCTTTTGTGATTCAGATAGAGGTGATATTTGACATGTGTGCATGTCATTGACGATGACTGCCAGGACCCGCTTAATAATGCAGACTTATCCTGTGAAGGTGGGAGCCTGAAATCACATTTGAGCTGCTTGGAAGGATTCGCAGTCCCTTTTTTTTAATGCCTCTTTTTTTGACGGCTCCAATATTACCGATTCGGCGTTACTACAGTAGCGACGAAGTTGACTCCCCTTGGAAGTACAAAACTGTCTCACCTCTTAATCTTCTCGGGAAATTCTTCACAATCAAAGAGATGTTGAACATCATTAGTGGGATAGTTAGCAGAAGAGTTCTGCTTGGCTATAATGGCGTATATACTGTATATATATATGAGTCTTTAATGGGTGTTTGCGTTTCATAGTGACAAGATCTTGCAGAGCTCTTCCTCTTCTCTCCTTCGAGGTGAGATCTTTAATCCTCCGCCGGGTCTTACAGCTGTCTGCCAACTCTTCCTGCAATTACGGCTGTGCACTGCTGTATTTCTCCCTCTTTGTGCAGTATGCATGATTACATTTATTCATTTACATTTAATTGCCATCCTACATTTCCGGCGGTGTAAACAGACAAACACACCCACGCGCAGACACGCACACTAAAAGCCTTCAGTTTGTCGGAGTTTGGGGAAGAACATTTTGTACAACTTGTGAATTAACGGTGAGGCTTAAACTTCAGGTATAATTGAAGATACAGGATATTACTCAGAAGAACATTACCATGACATTGTAGTTGACTTTTTGGATTTAAAATATAATGATTTCATCATTTATTCTATCAGATACTTGTTTAAAATGGTGTTATAAGAAGGATTATTGAGTTTTAGCCAACATGTTGTGTAAGGTCTTGACCCTGATGTAGTTTTTGGACAGACATAAAGACAGTTAGCTTCACCTTCGACCTTTCACTAGGAGGACAGTTGCCAGGCATGTCCTCACAGGGTTCATGAGGTGTCACAATCACCACAATGGGTTGGACGGATGCCTCAGAGGAAGGCTGTTGTTGTGATGACTTGGAAATCTTACAGTTGTTCTCAGACGGAAAAGTGAGAATATTTAATCGGGCCCCGAAGATCCCGCGGAGGCTGTCCAATATGACAAGAATTTCTTTTGTGAGGTAAATTTAGCCGCAACAAAAAACACTGTTAAGAACAGGCTGACTGTTTAAGCAAAGCCTTGGCAACCCGCCTAAATGGCAAGCAGAACTGATAGACACAACCTAGTTACAATTTCAAGCTGTGGGCGTTTTGTTGTGTGTGCAACAAAACCTTCTGGCGCTCTGAGACACGGATGCTGGATCCGTGATCAACCTGTCTGCTGTGATGTGCAGTCAGGGGCCAAGAGGCAAACCAAGAAGCAGGAGAAGACAATGATTGCAAGAAATCAAGTCTCTTCAGCAACCGACGTGATATAAACCATCATTTCTGACTGGTGTGTTTTAAGATCTTTGAGCGAGCTGCTGTGAGGAGCTGCTCTCCATCGATCACACTCCGCCCTCGCCGCCTGACACCTGGGGTCCAAGGATCAGCGGGGCAGGTGATCTTTGTGACGGCCGTTTCCTGTTGTCTCATCAAAGGGCCGCTGTTGGTGCGCTTTGCTCTCCACATGAGAGGTTCCCAAAGCAGTTAATTACTTCATTACACACCAACACGCAGCAGCAGGCGACGTGTTTCTCTATCCTCCTCTTCACCGCCACCAGATACAGATTCTCTGCATCTAATTGGGACAGTACATGTGCCTCCGAACAATCGGATAATGACTGGCGCTGACTGGTTGGATGTGCTGCCGCCTGAGTAGCTGCTGGCTCAAAGCCAGAGCCCTGGATTGGAACTCACTCCTTAGAGTAATATAGCACAGTTATGAGTGCCAGGTAGGAGGCGGGGGTGAGGAACCTATCTCCATCTAGACAGGAGCCTGCTGTCTGCGGGGTGGAGGAAGGGGCAGAGTCCAGGTCGGAGCACGGAAAGCAGCCGAGAGGTGAGTGAGATGAGACAGTTCAAATAAGGAGTCAAGCTCCCGACGAATAACAGCGAGGAAGAGCGCGAGGTAAAACACAGCACAGCTATAATTAGACAGCAGTATTGTATGAATGATGACGTGGATCAAAAGTCTTACTGGTATAACTCGCTTAAAGTATAATTGACTTATCTTTAGTAAGATGGGAAAGTGATATAATGTAATAGAGTATTGCACACAGTTAACACAATTACTAACAACTAACGACTGAAAAATGACAGTAATAATAATGATATTATATTAGACTTTTAAATACTCTGGTGCCCATCATCAATCAGGTTTCTGGAGGAGAAGATCTTTGTTTGCTGTTGGATTTCTTCTTGTTCTGGGGGTGGGGCGGGTGTTCGATTGCCCCTCCGAGAAGAGATGCAAAAACTCAGCTACTGTGTCAGCTCTCCACACAATGCCATGGCTGACTTGGGTAAATGACATGGGGATGTGAGGATTAGACCCTTTGGTCTTCACTGGAAATGTGGAGCCTTGCAGATTCCCTTTCAAATAGCTTCTTTTTTTTTTTCGGGGTAAATCCTTCCCCAGTCTCATAAATACTTTATTTTTGAATTGAATTACTTTGAAAGGCATTTGAAAGAGAAAAACTGTGGATGGGTTATCTGCCACTGTAAATTAGAGATGAAACAGTATGAAAATTTGATATTACGATCAGAGGGGCCGTAATGATCGCGGTTATCAGTATTATCACAGCGTTTTTCAAAAAGGATGCACGCCGGAATCAAAAAACACCGTTACCCACGATGCACTTTTTATTCGCATAAACATGGCGTCATTTAGATGACTCGTACTTTTAAGTTCTGTTGCAAATATTGTTGCCCTGTTTGTGAACATAAATAAAAACATTATGAATGGAAGAAAGTTGGAGGAGAGTTGATGAAGTGTATATCACATTTTGTGAAATCAGGAGGGAACTGCACAGTAGTTTTACCGCTGTAGCGCTGGTTGATTATTCTGTAATGTAAGTAAGACAAAGACTTGAGGAAGAAGTTGGGCTGCATGTTTCATCATCAAACATCCACCTGCGGACACTGTTGTTGGAAGTAGGTAAGGGATTTATTACCGATTTATTCTCGATGATTGTTCCGTGTGGGAAGAAAAAACTAGGCAGGTTTTCTACATCAAGAGGATATTTGTGCAGCATTTGATTTCATTTAAGCCTGCTAAGCCTGCCTGTGTGTCCTTTAATGTTATTAGAACAACGGTCCCCCCCCCCCCCCCCCTCTCTGCAGCGGACGTGTTGCTTGCCACATGTTGCGTGGAAAGATGTTTCATCATAATTGGACTGTTTCCACCCTCATTTGTCATGATCAGTTTGCTGTTGTCGTCTTTCTTCTTGATGTGAAGCCACACTTTGGAGCGTGTGTTCCTCCACGCCGTGACATCGTCTCGTTGAGGCTTTCCAGCAGCAGAGATGCATGAATATGATCTCTTAATTCTATTGAACTTTGCAGTATTTTTTCAGGCGTCCTCACAAGTAGAAGTAACATATTAACCTTCGACACTCGCTATGACCACTGCATGGGCGGCACCATGTCAGCCCCCCAAGAATCAAGCCCAAACATCTGGCACCCCTGGAAGCTGCCTGTTAGTTCAGCAGAGATGTCTGTGACTGCGGCGTGCACTTTAAAAGTCAATATTACATTTGATCATGTTCATTAGATCCATGAAACATAATTCAATTAATTAAAACGTGATTAATTCTGCAGTCGTCACCCCCCTGGGAGACTGTTGCTAACTTTGGTAGCTAATGGACTGTTTTCGCTGTGATTTTCACAGCAAAACTAATCAAACAATTTAATGTTAATTCAAATAGGGAAGTAATACTGAACTGTCAGAGCTGTGTTTTATCCTGAAACAGGTGAACGTGTTGTCTCCACAGTAAACCTACTGCCCCCTGACGCTTGTTTGCCAATTAACAGAAATGACACACCGTTTGCTGTTTGATCCTTTTTATGTCTCACAAAGCGACTGTGTCTTGTGTTTTTGCAAGACACATCTGAGTTCCATAGGTGCATAAAGTAGTCGTCAAAACAGCAAACAGCTCCCTGGAGAACACTGCTGGTGACATGTTTCCATGTTCTGACATTGTATTTCTGTCATGTAGTTTGATTGAAATTAGAGCTCATTACAGACGTCACTGGCTTTCAATGGCTCGGCGTGTCGTCCTGCGGTTCAGTTCAGCGAGAGAATTCAGACGCTAAAAGGTTTCCAGTCCACGAGGCCTGTTGAAGAGTCCTAATTGATTAATTGGGCATGCATGGCCTTATTGTAAGATGGAGATGGATCGTAATTAATAATAGGCTGCGCAACTGGTCATAAAAAGCACGTTAGGATGTGAAGCATGGCTTCGGAAACGGCATTTAAACGGGTAGAATGTGAGTTTTAATTGCAGCAGCGATTGTGAATCCTGCTCGTTACGTCAAACATGGCGATGGCGAACGACTGTTGGGAGATTCGTGTGAAGCTACAAGACATTGTTAGGTTGAGGCTGGTACTTAGCAACCTTTATGATGATCGCCTCCTCCGATGTATGGTCACACACAAAGGGCCTAAACAAAGAGCGGCGTGCTGCGCCCGTCGGCTGGAACACAGCCAAGAAACAGTAACAGCAAATTGTATCTTACTACGGCCGGACACAGTTAATGTTAATGTATTCTGAGAGATGGCGAATCAAATCAAGAATTCTGTCATGTCTTGCTGCATACATTGATTTGGACAAACAGGAGCGTTGGTTCAGATTCAGTTGTGAGAACGAGGGAATCAAACAATGACGGATCTAATAGGAAGCCTTCGAGAAAAAGTTGGGCCTGGGCGAGTGTGTGTGTGTGTGTGCGTGTGTGTGTGCTGCAGCTGTACAGCCAGATAAGAGCCCGTCTTCCACCGCGTTACCACCACTAACACTGTGATGTATATAAATACTCAGCTGTTAATCTAGATTAGCAATCTGCATTGTCTACTGATTGGGGCTCACATTTATCATAATTGGCAGATGGAGCATCAGCATTTAATCTGATCTATGCAACCAGGATGGGATTAGTTATAATGCATTTTAAATATACATGTATACAACAGAATGTGTGTGTTCAACTTATATAATCAAATGCATCAAACTACCTCAGAGTTGATAGTTGAATTAAGTGAAAATATAGCTGTTGTGTGCACATGAATTCATCATTAATACAAATACAGCAATAAGCATTTAGGCCTAAATTGAGCATTTATGCTTTTACTTTAGTTCTTAAGATTTGAGCAGCTGCAGGCTACAAAGATTGGCTTAGCAAAACCTTGAAAGCAGCAATTCTGCTTTCAAGATTGCACGTTTTGTCACACTTGCATCGGTACTCTTTCTTGAGTGAAGGAAATCAAGGACCTTCTCTCCAATCCATTCACTTCCCAATCTGGTTGTGACTGCAGCTCCTGCAGCTCCTCCCGACTGCCAGACTACATCAGATCCAGCTTTTATTACACCTATTGTGCAGCTTCCAATCAGAATAGATACACATTATTGTGTTAATCGAGATAACGGTGCAATTCATTACGTTGGAGTGTTTTTATGTCCCAGGGAGCCGCTGATATCTCTATAATTGATATTACTTTGACATTTGTCATTTAGCAGACGCTTTGTCCAAAGCACTAAGTAGCATTTGTGGATTTTATTCCCTGAAAAAAGGCTGGAGGAGATAAGTTAGCTCAAGAAGGGTCCGTCAATGAAGGGTCAAGTCTTAAGCTGTGTGTTAAGTCTCCGCCAGAGGACGACCGGCTCTTCTGCCGTCATGACAGAGGTTCATTACATCATAGCGGCACCGGGGATGAGGAGTGTCAAGAATCCACGTAGCGATAGAGCGATAGGGGGAGAGAGAGGCCAGCAAGGGTGGAGGAGCAGAGGGAGTGTTGGATCCTGAACAAAGAGTGCAGGATCAGGGGGGGCAGTGTGATGTAACACCCTGTTTGATATGATCGGTGTGTTGCTAGATTACATGTTCAGTTAGGTTTAAGTATCAGTTTTACCTAACAGTCTTGATATTTCCTAAACATCAGATTCAGGGAGGAGCTGAGAGATTCTATTGATCAAACACAAGTTGTCAGTTTTGAAAATCGTTGTTTTTGATTGCTGACTGTAAGCTCTTGTCTTTAAATCGCAGCGAGAGGTGGATAAAGGATAGCAGAAAATCATTAGGGTTTGTTTTTTTGTTTTTTTTTGTGCAGCTGTCTCGGAGCAGATTCTGATTCTTATCGCCGTCCTTGTCGGAACAGGGAACATTCAGACTGTCATGTAGAAGCCACAGATGGCGTGTGACTCTTAGATTAGTGCGCCTGCAGATTCACCACAACTGGCAGATGGAACATTATCATTTTATTTTAATGAACAAAACAATCATGGTTATTGATTATTATTACTCCCCTTTAATGGAATATACCTTTTTTCTGCAACAACATTAGTGGATTTAATTCATCAACGCTAACTGTGAATATCAGCTCACAAACTGAGAGATAACAATTGATATAATGACATTGTAAACATTGTCGTGACTACACAGTGTTGCTCGCTATTAAGTGATTCACTTGATTACAGAATGATTGGAGTAACTGACAGTCCTCCTTTTCTTTTGCCAACAGTTTGTTAATGAGCGCTGCTTGTTACATGCAGATATATGTTATCGGAGCTGTTTTTAATTAGCCGGGTGTGATCGAGCCAACATGCAATTACACGCAGTTTCTTCACCTAAAACCACATGTTGCATGTTTATCCATATTTCATAGATCACGTTGTCCATTTCTAGTGATCTTATTGGACGGTGTTGGAGTTTCTGCAAGAACTCTGGCTTCAGGAAAATAGACGTATTAGAATCAATAGAAACGTTGTGTAATGAATGGATGAATAACATCATAGGTCTTTTGTACCTGAGGATGAGAGGCATTGAAACCCCGGCTAAACCAAACTGAAAAGGGCTCTGGAGGACCTCGGTGTACACGAACCAGAGCTGCACACCGTAAACTGCTTGGATTGTAGTAAAATAATCACCTCACGAGTCAGGTGATTCGGCATTGATTTTAATGGTGCATTCAGCTTTTCTGAATGTGTTGTGAAGGTGTCAGAGACGTCGACGAAGGGCCGCAGAATCAATCAGCGTCCGAAGGACCTTCAAACTTCTCTGACTCTACAGCAGGAGAGTGTTTACAGTAACACCCCGTGATGAGTCGATAACAGCAGTTATTGCATCACAAGAGATGCTACTTGTGTCGAAGAAATATCGTCTAGCTTTCAATGCAACCGCTTTCCAACCACACTCGCATTAAGTCGAGCGAATGGTTCTGTGGTGATGATGAATAGTGCAATTTGCTACGATGCAATAAAAAGAGAGCGCGATCACGACCGTGAGTCAGAGGAACAATGAATGTTCGGTTTCCTCTTTGTCTTCTGATCTTTCATCATTTTAATTGTTGTCTGCGTATCTGCAAAAAGTCGACGTCACTCCGGTTCGTTTGATTGGATCGGGCCAAGCTGTGGTCACTGCTTCCCCAAAAAAGTGAGCCAGCACAGGATTCTGCACAGAGACAAGAATGTTCATTAAAGTTCTTCTATTTCATCTGCTTCTCTTATCCAGGAAGCAAAATCAGATAAGGGTCTCACCCAGCAAAGGTGATGGAGAGCGCTCACACCTCGAATCCATAAGTCATGTAGCTCCCACGTCTAGTGTGGGTGCTTAAACACTCTTATCAATGTGTAATGCAACCCAGAGGGGTTTATATCAAAGAGCCGTATGTAATTACGATGCAGCCTGAATGGAGACCCACTTGTAGCTGAATCCTCTCACCGACATCACATCCCTGCTGCTAACTCGTCCCGCGGGAACATTCAACGGGACGGCACCATCAGCAAAGTTCTGGATCTTTGGAGCTGAAGGATTTTTGTATTGGATGTATTTAAACTAGATTATTCAAATGTAACATCAAAGAGACCTAATCTTGCCTGTGCAACAGGGCTGTAGTAAATCTTGCACATATATAATGGATAGGAGATATAGTGGCTCAGTGAGTATTTGGGAAAATTAGAGAACTGCAGGCTGAAGTTGTAAAAAATATCCTTTCGTTTTCGTTTCTATGTACTAAAGACTAGCGGAGCTGCGAGCGGAGCGTCACGCATCACATCCGGATCGACTCATAGCCACATTGAAAGGAACAAGAGGTCGGTTGAATCAGTGATCAGGTTGTATCAATATCAAGTGATCGCTCAAGAAAAGATGCTATAATTGGTCTATATTGACAACGTAGGTGTTATAACAGTCCTTGTTCCTCGTCCAAATATCGCTCAAGGACATAATTCACCAAGACAGGAACAGCTGCTCAGGCTTTATGAACCATATAGCTCAGAGTTATTATTAGAAAGGCTCATGTTTAATGAATGTTGGCCGCTCTCAATTTAATTGCATGTTTATACAGCTACTTTCCATAACATCACACACAGATTACCCAGTGTTTTGCATCCCGACGCTGATCTTGTTTTTGTTCAAATCGTCTCGTTGTTTTGATCTCCGAAGAGCAAAGCAGACCACCTAGCTGCTCGGTGATCCCGCTGTCCTGCGGTAGACGACCCATCCACGAGATGAGACACTTACCTGCAGCGTCGAGTATAATATCCTCATTTTTCTTGTGTAAAAAGTTATTTACGGGGCCAGGAAATGGAGAGTTAGTTGAATTATTGAAGCTATCTACTGGGTACGACAGAAATGTCCTTCTCAAAATTCAACCCGCACTCAGATGGTTATTTATGATAAAGATTCATGAAGCACTGTAATTGAAATTTTTGCATCTTCGACCTTATTTAATGTTCAGATGCAGCCAAGATGAATTGTGGGTGAAACAGTATCTGTCCTCATTCACATGTACATGAAAAGTCCTGTAGCTGTTTGTTCCTCTGGTCAAAATAAACACGTTCTCATCCCTCTATGTCAAATAATGAAGCTCTCAGAGCGTCAAGTACCGACTCTTCCTCACTCCCCTTGCATCTGACTCTAAATCCGAATCCACCCTTTGGCCTGTGTGTGAGTCGCGGTGGGTTTTCCAATGAGCGAAATAAGATAATGTAGCTTTAGGAACATATAACAGGAAACCCTGTTTGCAGCAGGAGGCTGGTGGTCGAATCCCGTCTGCAGACGTTGCTTGCAAAGACTGTAACAGCGAGCTTGAGTATTTATTTTGTCACGAGCTATCAATGTTCATTGGAACGACTCCACACAACGAACAGTGAACGTTACTATAACCTTTAATAGATGTACAAGTGATGCTTCAGATCTGGTTTGTTTTATGCACAATAAACACAACACTGATCTATTTAAATTGAGCATTATTCAGACGGAAACTGTGACGCTCTGCAGCGCAAACATGCAGATTGTTGCATCGAAAACATATCACGTACACGGTTGCTCTACATACGATACTGCTTGGACACACTGCACGACAAATCAAATCCACAGAGTGTCTGTCAGCTGGATATTCCACTGCCAGACTGGAAGCTCCAACAGCTCACAGAGTCTTAGAATTTATCATAAAGGAAAAAAGCACTGAAGCAATGTGAATCTGCTCTGAGATTCGATCTGCCATTTGGGAACACCCACTCCAGCAGAGTAACATTTACCTCGGGGATTCTCCGGGGTTCTCGCTGTGATCCTTTATTATTATGATTCATGGTTCGTGCCTACTGAGTAATCTGCAAACTCCAACCACATCTATTTTTACTGGTATGCTACAATCAGACAAGCAGGCTCATCTCTTGATGTTCATTTCCTGACGTGAAACAGGCCTTCTATTAAAACTGATGATGCAGATGATGATCTTCATCAGCTGTAGTTCCCCTGGTTTTGTAGGTTTCACAAAACATCCAACAAAATAAAAGACCGTATCACAAACACACTCTGTCTCCAGCCAATTTGATTATTGTAGCTCTCGATTCTTGGGAATCGGAGATCAGAGCTCCTTCATCTCATGAAAACACGGCTTCCACAGGATCCAGAGAAATTAAATACAGAATTGGAGCTTTCCTGCTATCTTCTTGATGTCTGTAGAAACATGTTTAATGTGTTCCCTGCCCGGCTCCTCCGTCCTTAGAGCCTGTTTATATCTGGAGGACCGTTGAGGGCTCCGACGTTCTTGAGTCCTATACATGAAGCTATTATTGAGGCTTCAGCATCCCATTCTATTGTTATCTATAAACATTATAAACCTACAATTTCAGTCTCTCAGATGTGTTACTGGGAGGCTGTCAGGTTTTTCTATTATCTTTTGCACAGCAGGAAGTCCCCTCCGCTGCTCAATCTATCTCGGGGTATTGCATCATTCAGTGCACCAGTTGTTGTTGTTGGCGAGTGAATGTTGATCCGCGTCTCCAATTCTTATTTCACATTTATTTATTCAAAGGTTACAGTAGTGAAAGAGCCGCCTTAATGCCGTTAGTAGGCGAAGGATTGGAAGAGACGGAGACGGATGTATGAGGATTGTTGGCTTGCAGAAGGAGCTCCTTCACCTGTGTGTTTTTAATGGAGCGTCCTCATAGTGACAAGAGCTGGTTTCCTAATTGCTTGTTTATTTCATAGTTCTGAACTCCGACTTCAACAAGGCAGTTGATGGCAAAACTACAGCAGCAGTGCTTTTCTTTTTATCTCAATAATCCCATTGATACCATACATGAACAAATAAATCTCTTTTCTTTTTTTTTACAAATCACACTTAAAGCCCCCAAAAAAGTGCTAAGCATCATTCAGCAGATAAATTAATTGATTGAGGGTTTTTTTTCACTTCTTTTTTAATTCATGTGGTGATAATGAAAATAATAAATCAACGCTTTCACACATTTAATTCCGTTGCCGTCAGACAGTTTATCGTCGCAGCTTGTTTTTTTTTTTCTTGCAGCAGCAGCAGCTCTGACAAAGCTCCGGGTTTGTGCGATTGGGACGAGCCTCGGGATTGGACGCTTGATATTTCTGTCACCTCATTTCATTTACAGTCGCTTTCTGCAGGCCAGCACATTCCTGCCTTCTGGCAGTCAATCGTGGCTCGGGGGAAACACGTTTAGGGGGAGGGTGCAAAATACAAATGAGTAGAAAAGATTGATTAATTGTTTTCATTTAATCTCACGTTGTTCTTCAAAGTAAGATTTCTACATCTGTCTGCCCTCTGTAGAAGTTCTGCTGAATTAGCTTTGAAATCTACCTCAGCAACAGTAAAATGCTCAGTTATGTTCAGCTCTAAAAGCATGAGGCCTTTAATCTGGAGCTTTTATCTGTTGATTAACCGATGCTTCGTTCCTCGTCGGGGTGCAGCAGCGGTTTCAGTCCACCCAGGTCGAGTAGGTCAAGTCAAGGTGAGATCCAATCAGGCGAGCAGCGCTGTCCTCGGCTCCTCCTGGTGTACTGACACTCCAAGACTCCTGGTTTACAGATAAGGGGAAGGCGTTGTTCGGAGACTTGGGGAAATCTGGCTGCACGTTTAAATTGTTTTACATCTTTCATGTTAATTGCTTTGTCAAGATTTGGTGCTGTTTTGCTTCATAAGCACAAATCCCAAGGTGACTTTTTTAATCTGCGTCGTGGACGGACGTGCGTGACGGATGCACGACTTTTTTGTTGCTAATTCAAAATAAAACCCGGCTTCATCCGCTTTCATCTCTCATTCACTTCCATGTGATACTTGTATTGCACATGATCAATGATACGTCAAATCTGGCTCTCTGAGTCCTGCTGAAGGCTGCGCCAGCTTGCATAAAATCACTTAGACCAAGGTTACCGTCAAATGTTTTATCTCGGGGCGCCTCAGAAACGTCTTCCGTGAAATCAGCTGGAGAATAATGAGACCCGTTTTTCAGGGAAAGGAAAAAAAAAACCAATGGGCACAATGAGTGATGCACAATTTGTTAGAGAGATTAAATTTGACCATCAGTCAACCTTACAAATCTTTACAGAACTTCAAATACACCTTGAACATCAGCCCAGGAGGAACGATAACACACACCAGCTGCTAGTGTTTCCTGCTTTGGTTTCCTATGAGTCACAGAAATCAGTAGCTGGCTCTCACACGTCGACGTTAGCCGTGACGTTTTATCGAAACCCGCCGATAATCGCGATTCCTGTCGATTGTTTTTCCATTTCTTCTTTCCACATATACTTTAACGTATTTGTTAAAGCTGTATGAAGTTGCCTTTGGATTATTAATGATTCTTCATCTTCTGACTACAATCGCCAAACTAGCACTAACAGTAATGGTGCCGGATGATGATGATATGATTGCAGCGTAACCATGGTAACCGAAGTGCGTATGTGCTTCATTATCACAGTAAGTACAGACTTTTAGAAACACCTCGACAAAAGAACACCCTTTGATATAATCTAAAGTAGTTTATGCAACCGGGCTCTGTAATGGACTGTTAGACTCTTAACATTTGAAAATTCTTTGATGACATTGTTGATGAAGCTCAACACACACACACACATTCCTTAAAATAGAAGCCCATTCATCATTATTGCTCCTGATGGAAACAGGAACTGTATTAAGTTGCGTGAAACAGATGGTCTTTATCATTTACAGCCTATAACCAGTTCTTTGATGACATCCATTCAATCAACCCACCCTTGCATCTAACTGTGAAGCATCTATTGTGGGTTTGGAACATCTCTGATAATTATGAAGTTATAAGAATCCTCTGCCGGCAGCCCGTTTATGGGACAAGGCCATAATCAGCCACTCAGTGCAACCAAAGTGAGAAGAATCTGTGCAGTGCCTCAACATAAATTCAACCATTAGCTGAGAGAATGGCCTCTAATCAGATTTCCTGAAATTGAATTGCCCATATGGTGAAGCTCAGCAATATTTCCAATAAGCTCTTGCACGCTGTGAGAGACTCTCGGTGTCCGGGTCACAGTTCCCACTCCTTCATCTCAAGGCACAAAAAAAAAAACCCGGAGACTAATTTTGTATCCCCTCGTGCATAGGTGGGCCTGATTGGTGGATCAAGTTGTGTGTCCTCCTGTCTGCGAGTCTCATTGAATTACCTCCTCGTGGACCCAGCAGCTGGTCCTTCTGCTCTCAGCAGGCCGCCGTCGTTAATTGAAGTGTAACGGGCTCAACAGCAGGGAAGGTCAGACGGCGTGCTCTGTTGATGCTCAGCCCCTGTCACAACCTAAACACAACACACACTCCCAATATCGGGTTGGAGCTTTTATTTTGAGACACAAATATCGATTTGAATGGATTTACATGGGAGTTAATGGACAGCTGGCTCATGCAGATGCAACAGAGTGGCTCGTACGTCTGAATCAGATCCCCAGGGTGTGATGAGGTGTCGTTATTTGAAGACCTGGGATGAGAAAGGGCTGAAATATTGTTTGAGTGTATTTACTGTGTAGTTCCCTTTGACCACTTTGAGGGATAATCTGGTTACAATTGATATCATGATGACTATAAGCTTCAGGCTGCAGACAATATCGAATATTTCCATTGTGATTTAGGGGGATGATGCACGATGAAAAAGTCCACATGCCAAAGAACTGAGTAAGTATTGAACAAATTGTTTGAAGTTCTGCTGCTGATAATGTGACTCAGGCAGAAATCATGTTCATGGACGAGGTATTAGGTTGTAAATGTCCCTGTCGTGGGATTAAATCTTATTATATAAGTGTGTTGTATTATCATCCTTTTATCCTCAGGGCTCTAACTATTGTTGACCCTCCCTGAACCATGTTGAAGTACAATCTGAACCTCCCCAGGTTAACGTTGGCTGCATCATCCTTTGTCCTTTAGCTCAGACGTCAGCTGCAGCGGTTTCACCCACACCCGGAGAATCTCCTTCACACTCTGATGCAGGATTCTATTGAGGATTGGGAAAAGAAAGCGTTGCCCATTGGCGAGAGATCAGAAAGATCCATTTAATGAGTCAGATAGCCCCGATCTTATTAAATATTGTACGACACTGTTTGGCTTGCTGTAAATTATTCTTTTCTTTTTTTTCTCCCTCTCTCGCTGTCATCAAGAGCTTCCATGTGACGGAAAAGCTCCCATGAAAGTGCCTTTGAATTGTGTTTTAGTGTAAAGCAGCCGCTGTGAGCGAGGGTTGGAGGGGCATCCTGGTCCGAGTCTGATGTAGATCCTGCTTGTATCTATAGACGGCAGAAAGTCTGAGCTCCTGCTGTGCTGTTGTCTTCTAAAAAAGTCTGAGGTGGGAGTTCTTTCAGTTTCAAGGTTACTCCGAGATGCTTAATAAACACTTCCTGATTCACAAACACACGAAGGGCTGAGGTCACGCGGCTCGTGAGACGTGTCAGAGAGGAACAGTACAGTACGAGGGTGAGGAAATATCTTTAATAATTAATTACATGCAAATATTTGAATGCTTTGAAGGCACAGCGATTGCACCGCCGATGATTATTAGGTTAGAACATTCAGCATTCGCCTGATTTAATATGACTTCCTTTTAACTTATGTTAATACATTCAAATAATACAATTCCCGTCTGCTCTGCAAATAAAGATACAGAGAGACTTGAGGCGGAGCAGATGCGGGCGATAACGTCCCCGCACCTCCCGAGCTTATCACCTCACCGTCGTTGGATTGGTCCCACTCGGACGTCAGTTGCAATATGCTGCGAGTTATCTCTTCTGCATGCGACTCAGATTCTTCTTCATGTCTTCATGGCAGCAGCTTCTTGTGAGTAAACTTAACTACCGCACGCAATAGTGAGGAATAATCAACTGCTGGATCCCGTTTGTGTTGGAAAGACGCCTTCAAAGTAACTTGGATCTATAAGATGACACCGATCTGACGTCTCAGTTGTATTATTTGTCAGACATGTCAGCCGTGTCCTCGGGGGACGATACAGTATTTACATCAGAGTGACGGGAGACTTCTGCTTGGAAACGATGTACTAATCCTCCAGCTTGCTGCCTGCAATAATACATCACAATGACAATCGTGAGCTTCGTGTAGGATAATGTTTAAATAATAATCTAGAAAATGACGTGACTTAATAATGCATAAAGTCTTATACTAAGGTTAAGTTGTTACTGATGCGTAATCAATTATTAAAGCCCAAATTAATGCAAACCACATGCTGATGTTCAATGATCCCGTCCCTGAAGCATCTTAATTATGTATTAAGCCAATACTGCAGCACTCATTAGGTGAAATTAAAATTAAAGGTCATTTTAAAGCTGCGTTTACAATCAGGATGTAAATGTATAACAACGGCTTCAATCTTAACATTCATCCGGCATCGTATTCAATTACGGCTCTGTTAATACACCGCTCGTGCGTGTGCGATGATTTTCGGTGGTTCCCTGGACTCAGCAGCGCGTCTGACATCCTGGAAATAAACGATTCAAGAAAGTACGTAAGGAAAATCATAAAGAAAAACCAACAGAACAGCTTGCAGGCTTTTCTTGGACCCCAGTTAATGTTCCTTTTCCTAATTCCTGTATTATATGAAGTGAAGATGCTTTATTCCCACTGACATTGATACACTGGTTCAGTCTGCCTCTGCACCAGCAGAAGCTTACAAAACCATATTGTTATGTTGCATGGTCAACGTTTAGATTTTGTGCCTTGTGCAAACATCTAGACTAAAGCCACTTTCAGACAAAGCGATGCACTCGTCGTAATTCGGAGTTCTTGTGGACTAGTTGCATAAGACATATAAGACATAAGAGTCATTCTGTGGAAGCGCCAGATGTTATATGACATCTATTGTTGACAGCCACGATAACGTTTCTGTCCCATGCACAGAACTAAGCGTTCACACACATCGAACACTGCTAATAAGAAGTCGAGGCCGTGGGTGCATGAGACCCTCAAACCCAGAGAGCAGCTCGGAGAATACAGACAAACTCAATAATAGTTGCTTGTCCTCCATTTTTTTTGTTCCACGCCTGTCTGGACGCCTGCAAACAGTGGAACTCAAACTCAGAAAGAAAATACCATTTTAGAAATAATAATGGTTTTATTCATTCTTCCTTTTCTTTTCTTTTCACTTGCACTCGACAGTTTGCAAGAATAACATCTGAGAGCAGCGGAGCCGCCGTTGGCCTGCCACCCGTCTGGCTCGCAACACTCAAAGTATGAATAGATCTTAGTAATACACTTTGACGGTGAATACAGGAACTCAAAAGGTTTAATCAGTGTGAAGTGGACAAAAGGTCTTGACTCTAGAGTTTTTGAAAGTCTGAGCTGCCATGTTTTCTTCAGTCTAATAATGACTGGCGTATATAGGATTAAAAAAATATGATCTTCTTTTTTCGATCCTTTCAAAATAAAGCGCCGCCAATTTAGTCTCTTTGCGATTGTTTGAAACAGCTGCAAGTTTAATAACAACTCAACATTCGACGTAACTTCAGGGATGGTTCTTTTGTGTACAAGCGCTTTAGAGTTTGAATTAATGGATTTCACACACAAAGGAAAAAAGGCCGTCTGCTGTCAAACCCTTGAACCGGCTCTGCAGAGAGATCCAGCAGATTAGAAATAATGACGAGCAAAACAACTTCTTTTATTTTGTTTGCATGCTTTGTCAACAATTCTTATTGAAAAACTGGGTCATGATATAATATTAATTCGGACCCAACAAACAAGCAGTGAAACAGGCCACGTTCTGTTAGCATGCTAGTTTGAAGGACGTCCACGACCTCGTTTGCAGGTCAGGTTCTATAACGACATCAAAAAAAAGGACAAATGCTAACAAATCTCAAATGAACTTGGAATAAAACAATAAAATATCAAGCATAAGAAACATAGAATGCATCAGTCAATAAGAAGCTTGTTCTCCTCAGCTAATTCCAGACCGGCTGAGACCTGACAGAAAGATCCTCTCCTCTTCTGTCTGGTCCCGAAAACAACCGGCAGATTCTAAACTCTTCGTTATTTTTTGGAAATCTGGCTGTCAGAGAGAAACTAGAATAAAGGATAGAGAGGCGGAGAAAATAAACTTTGTTTATAAGTGCACCCACTTCTCACTGTCAGGGAGAATGAAGGAAAGCAGCCTCGCTGTTTCTCATAAGAATGTAAGTGTGTGATTTCTGATCGGCGGCGCCGGCGAGGAGAACGCAGCCAAAGATAACACACGAGTAATCTGATAAACAAAGATCAATGAAGTTGATGGAGGTACGTTCCGGTTCCCAGCTTATGTTGTTTCAAGTCCAATTAATTAGCGACACATAGATTCTTCCGGGCGGTTGATTTGGAGGAACTGTCAACACAAACACTGAGAACTTGACAACGCTGCCACAGGACCGCATCGTCTTCCCAAAAGAGTGTGTGTTCTTTCACAGAGTTCAATTATTGATAACAATTGCCATCAAACGTGCTCACAAAGACAAATGGCTGCTGCCCAAACGCCGCCTGTGTTCTCGATGCGAAAGTAGGTCCTTATTGTCAGTCGCACACGTCCGCTGAAGACCCCATGCGACGAGTGACAAATTGCATTCTATCATCTCCGTTTCCTTCTCATCAGTCATGTGAAGCGTCGACTGAGTGAGTGACATCAGTTAGTTTATTGGCGAGCGGTATTTGCAGTGCCTGTCAGATCTCAATCTGACTTTATTTGTAAATACATCTATTTCTTGGCTGACTGATTTTTGACTCTGGTGGTTGGACCCCGGTTAGAAGGAGATAATCACGGGAGGAATTAGATGCTTTCTATCTGCAGCAGACTTCCCCTGGTGGTGGTGACGGGAGCTGGGATACTCTGAGGCTTCTGATGGGTTTGAGAACTGGGAGTTAGGCGGTGAAGGTGGGTTGCAGTCTTAAAATTTGACAGATTACGACTCACTTCTTAAGGGGAGAGTTCCAGGGCTGTGATTGGATGATGAGGATAATGAACCAGTGGCGTGTAGAGATAGCGGGAACATTAGTGAGGGGGCATGCACAAACAGATATTGATATGCAAACATTAAAGTCTCCCTTAAGGAACTTTCACTAAACTACTTATCACCATAGATCATTCACATTTCCCCTTATCCATTCATCTGTGCATGAAAGCCGGATTAAGCATCTCATCAGCGGAATTTATTCTTAACTATTTTTTTCATACAATAATCAGATCCCAGTAAGGGGAAATGTAACCGCCGTCCTGAGACCAGCGTGTTGCCCCGTATCCACACTATGATGGTGTACTGGATCAATATGAGGTTAAGGTTTAATCCCTGAAGCGCCCATCAATCAATAGAGGAAGTCACCCGTTTGAGTGCCTTTCCTCTACATGGAACCATAATTCCCAGTAACAAATGTCGGACAAGCCTCTTCTTGTTTTCTCTCCTCTGCCTTCCATCCATGGCTGCACTCTGATAATCCAGACGTCGACAAACTCAGTATCTGTTCTCTCAGGCATCCCTACTCCAT
The DNA here is from genome assembly GCA_901007825.1 of Macroramphosus scolopax. Classification (NCBI taxonomy): domain Eukaryota; kingdom Metazoa; phylum Chordata; class Actinopteri; order Syngnathiformes; family Centriscidae; genus Macroramphosus; species Macroramphosus scolopax. The sequence goes on along the minus strand of CAAKHC010002252.1, from coordinate 22,089 downwards.
TGTCCTGTGCCCTTATCTTTTTCCCGCAATACTGGTGCTTCTTAAAAAGCACAAAGTGTCAACTTGTTTCGCCCCGCTCCTCAAAAAATGTGAACTTTGAGTGTGTGTGCAGGGAAGGAGGCTCTGCCTATTTTAACAGAAGAGACTTCAGGGAGTTTGTGCATGTGAATTCTTGTTGTTTCATCACCTGATGGCAGTGATAATCTGTGTGTGTGTGTGCGTGAGCAGGTGCTGGAAATG
>CAAKHC010002252.1:0-21829 GCA_901007825.1 Macroramphosus scolopax | reverse complement strand
TGTGACCACCACCGAGCTGCTGGGGCTGCATCCTCCTCCTCCTCCTCCTCCTCCCCCCTTCTCATCAACCTCCCTGGGTAGGTTTGATAATGTCACATCTGTTGTATTTCAGGACATTCATAAACGCAACATCTCGGAGCAACGGGCTCATCGCCTCAGAGTCAGATAGCACAGTGTGAGACGGAGCCGGGTTATTAGAGCTGTTGACAGTGTTGATCGGCTCGGAAAGGTCAGCGAACAAAGTGAACACAATGTCCTGACATTTACAACTGAGAGAATGGGAGAGATAATCTTAATGTTTATGATGAGTGAAAAAGGCCGAGATGATGCATGTGTGCGTGAGCTGCGGCTCTGTTGGATCTTCAAAGTCGTTTTCACGCATTAAGTCCCAGTTTGTTTTGTTTCGGCGCCCTCCTTTGTGCTGGTTAACGTATCGCCGCGGCGAAGGACCTTCTATCTTCTTTCTATTTAATCTAGACTAGAACGTAGACGTATATTGTGCAAAGGCTGCTTTGATGTGGCACAAGGGGATTTGGTTACAGTAGTTTGATTGTATATGTTTTATTGCCGCGCAGCAGCCCGCTCTCATCCCAACTCCTCAATTACTGCTGCTTTGCCATGGCCCTCTGCATCTGATGCTAACACAAAGGGCACACTTTTGCATTTTGTATGTGGTGGAGTGGGCTGTCCATTAACTCCAATATTCAATGCAATTCAATTTTATTTGTTCAGCTCATAACACAATGGGTTTTAAAACCTGCCAAGTACGACACCCTCAGTCTTTAGACCCTGAATCTTAAGTAGCCCAAGGACATACGAGCAATATAGGGCTCATGTACAGGCCATTAACGACGCGGAATATACAAAATGACCACTCGTTAGATATAAAGTACATGTATTATGAAATATATTTGAAGATTGGAGATCAAGGAGGACAACAGAGCAGCTGGAGGTGTCGCCAAGTGGCAGCTGCACCGCACGACCTCCTCGCCACCGTGGTGACCTGGAAGGTCAAACCACACGGAGAAGAATTAGCAGAACGGGTCGGAAATAATACTAACAAAGATAATAACAATAATCATCCAGATTATGATAATTAGGAGTTATATGAAAGCCCTCGGTGTCTCGCACAGACAGCAGTGGGAGCCTTGTGCATTGGTATAAGATGCTGTCTTCCTTCCAAAGAGTTGGACCTGCTAGTGTTGATTCACATGAACAAGCTATTATAGTCTGAAGACCTCCAGCATCATCTGTCAAACAACCATAATGCATTCCTACCACTGTTTCACTCATCAAACAGCCCCTTCTCCAACACATTGGAACCTTTTACAAAATGTTACACTATTATAAGGCCAATTTGAAAAAGGAGCAGACTTCACATCATCAGCACTTATCACAGGAGCCAGGCTTTTAATTTCACCCATGCTTCTCCTCTCCTGGTTTTTTTTTTTTCTTCTTATAATTGACTTTTGCAGAATTCAGCCATCTCCGGACATCTTCTGAAGGCTCGGTCCCCCCAACACGCACACACAGATAAATACACCCGGCTCTCAGTACATTAACAGCTGGCTCCCAGAGGGACTCTCGTGGCTTCAGGGTCCAGGTGTCTCTGCAACTACTGACCCATGTTATCAGCTAGCCTCAGCAACCAGACCTCCTAAAAAATTAATCTTGACGCGTCACGCCACCCCGTCGCTCACACCGATGGCTCCTTCTCTGGGCAACAATCCCCCCCGGGTCCTCAGTAGTCAGGACTCAGACACGGTCACCTGCATATCGCAGTCCCAAGAGGCGCTACCCCCAATTGAAAAAAAAAAAAAGAGGACAGAGTGCCTGGGATTACAGCCAGTTCTGTGTTAATTATAAGCTTTTTTAATGAAGGGAGGACGGGGCTGTGAGGCCAGGTGGAACAGCCACACATAACAAATCCGATTATGCTGCAATGGTTTGTTCCTCTTTCAAGCTCTCTATCTTGCTCCCTCTGTCTTTTGTGGAATAATTTCCCAGCTTTGTCTTAGAAGCAGACATTTGTTGTCTGTTTCTGCTTCGAATCCTTGTTGCGTCTATCCTGCACATTCTGCCGCAACTTCTCGTGTGTAGATACTTTATGTTCTATTGAGATTTACTTCCTGAAACAGAAGCAATTAGCAGGCCCTGTAAGAAAGACAAGAGATTACCTCTCGCCTGAAGCAACTTCAGCTGCTTCAACGTTTCGTGTCCTGGGAGACTCGTCCCATTCTTATCAAGCATGTTCACACCAGTAAAGGTCATCATGCTGCTGCTTTTGTTCTGCCATTGTTCTGCTAATTTCACATTCTCTGAGATCCGTCTTCTTGGGTCTTTGATGAAATATTTGTGCTGTGTGGTTGTTTTTTTCTCGGTGAGAATTATCAGGTTAACAAGACAGTGCACTGTGGCTTTGTTTGCTGCATCACATCAATTAGTATAATTTGACTCTGAGGGCTATTGGAGGGCTTTGAATGAGGAAATGTGTGCAAATGCTGCATGCATATCTGGCTGAGAGAACAAAAACCTCTAATTAAAACAGCTTTGATGCATGAAGGTGTTCTTTGTTTAACATGTTAACATTTGGATCCTTTGACAGAGAAATGTGATTCACCTGCAACCAAGACAGTCATGCTTGTTCTGGATCATTTGATTTTGACTAATTCAGTGGAGGAGGTTGTATGTTAAAGCATCTGTTCATCAGATGATGCTAACTGACCCGGGGACGCTGTCGCCGAGAGAAATTGGGAATTTGCAGATTGCGACTAAAATGAAAAATATACTTAGTGGGCCGAAGTAAAGATTTCCTCTGTGTGGTCGATTTGATGGAACTAATTTAATTAAGAGATTCTCCGCAGCTCATCCATATTTAAACATTCTAGTGTCCCATTTTTGCATTTTTCAAATTTACCCTGTCTGATCACATTTGCTTTGTAATTAATCAATGTAATTCAGCAATCTCCTGAAGGCTCCTGTGAGTCCAGGCCAGCTAATTCAATCTGTTTCCAACCGGCATGTAAGGAAGAAAAAAGAAACAGCAAAAAGTATAGATTAAATAGACTCAACACAAAATCAAGATCAATTTCCAATTTTTGTGAAGAACAGATAAGTAGTAGATTAATAGTATAATTCATCCGATCTTTGTATCGTGAGGCTGCAGCCTGATACGGGATAATGTATAAATAGCGAGACACTTTTAAGCTTCGTGCTTGTCATTTAATGCCTGCTGGGAAATCCTGTGAAACATTAAGGTGAGGCGGTTCGACAATGATGATGACGAGGGTGAGAAGTGCAACGAACGCGATCCGACACTTAGTATTTCTTCACAAGCGCACAACAACACTGGATTTTTTTTATGTAGAAGAACTCAAATGACTAGTATGTACTGATGATGCAAAGTCACTGTGTTATTTATCCGTCCTTTGATGATACCAGCAGGGAGGCTGGGTGGGTTATCAATCCTGTGACCCCGTCAGCTCACCTAACGAGCCCGACCGCTGCACCTACAGCGACTGTAGGCAAGCAGAAAGAGTCATTGTATGTTTTTTTGGTGCAACGATAAACATGCAGCTGATTGAGTTCACAACCTTCAGGAGGCAGCTGCTTGGGCCGCAGTTTGAGGCACTGGCGGAGCAGAGATACCTCTCTCCTTCTCATTCAGACACATTGAAACATGCTGGAAAAGAAATTTTTAACATCTGGAAGCAGTGAAAAAACATTTTTGTATCAAAAAAATATTTTTTCTAATGATTTTTGACAAAGCGCCATCGTTGAGGTTGTTTGTTTACTGATGCGTGTGTGAGTGTGTGTGTGTGTGTGTGTGTGGTTCATGATACAGTACAAAGAGAGAGATGTGTGTATGTTCAAAGAGAGGTGAGAGACAAATTCAAATTTGATGATTAATTCATATTTACAGTTTGTTTATTTTCTCCGAGAAGGAATATTTTGAGGGAAACAATGGATCGTAAAAGATGGCCGACGTAGATAATTTGACAAATAGTAAGGTGCAGGAAATGGTCAAGGACATCATCCTCCCACGTGAACAGAACATTTCCATATTCCAACCATTATGTGATGTTACAATGTGACAATAACGTGTCTGCTCTCTTGATAGCAGCACGATACTGCTGCAGCTCACACTGCTTTCGCCTTTGCAGCTCCTTTGAGTGACAGTCGAAGTTGTTTTGTAACAACTCGGAGACGTATTCAACTTTTCTTAAACTTTCAAAGGCTTAAAAAGAAGAATGCATGTCTTGCGTACACACTGGCAGGCTATAGGCACTGCAAGGACAGGGTACGTGTCGAGAAAAACCTCTGGGATAGGTATTAAAGAAAATCAATGCATGTGATGCGGAGGGGAATCTGTGTAGTCCTGTCAAAGGAGATTTTTGGCTGCAGGACTGGAGGCTTGTCAACCGGTAACTAGCTACTGAAGGAAGGCGAAAAAATTGGGGCACTTAAATTGGAAGTGGCTGCTATTGTTTTCATCTTTTGAGTCTGTGTGTGCGTCATCAAGGCACAACGTGGGTCTTCAGACACCTTTGCAGCGAGATTTAGTCAAGATCGTCTGAGGAAAGAGATGAAAATGAAGGCTAACAGCTAATGTTGGTGTCCAACCAATGAGCACGGGTTGTAATTGCTACAAGCGAGTGTCTGTTTCCGTGTTAAAAGCATGTCAAGCAGGTGGAGGTCAGAGATGACTGTCGGCACAACCACGGATTTGTCATCTCCATGGCAACATCACCTTTTTCCTTACGATCCTTTATACTCTCCTGTCATTTCCTGTCTGATATTTCAATCCCTTGTCAAATGTCATCGAAGGATGCAGGTGAACGGACACCTTGTGTGTCCGAGTCTGCAGCTTTTGAACCGTTCTAATGTGCCCGAACGAGGTCTCGAAGGGAATAAAACTCCCTGGATTTGTGTGCGAAAGTGTTGAAACACTGCAGATGATACAGAAACAGAGCTTTTGAAGTCAGGAACAGTTGAATATTTACGTCTATAATTAGAAACTTGTTCCATAAAAGCTGTCATGGCCGTATCCTCTGCAGGAGACCGGGGCAGTTTGGGGCTGCAGGCACACGACTTCTGAACAACTGCTTCAAATTTGAAAAAGATTAAGTCCGACTGTTCGACAGTGTTTTTCATGACGAGTTCTTCGAGGAGTCTAAAAGCAATATTTGGAGACAAACGGCCACATAGCAACCAAATGATATTCTGGTTCCCCTACGGGGGGTTTGTCCTTTAGATTTGGATATATTCAATCATTTGGAGCTAAAACAAATTTGTGATTCTGCAAGGCTACGTAATCTTTAAGGACAAATCGTGTTTCAAAGCCTCAGCAGAGACCCGCTGTGCCTTATTGCGCATGGCTGAACGCTCCGTTACTCAGGACAATATCTCGCTGCAGGAGAGCTCAATTTGCTTAAATTCTCCTCCACACGATGAGGAGCGGAAGACCAAACATTTGCACAGATGATATCATCGTGCGGCGATGAAATTCACTCAAATGAACACAGAACAAAGTTTTCAGCAGACAGCAAAGATAATTCTGTCTCCTGGCTCCTGCACATAAGCAGTTATTACTATAGAGCATTTAGCCGGATACTAACATCGTTTGAAATGTTCGCACTTCTGAATGTGTCGTATTTGTTGAATAATACAACAAAGGCTCTATTCTTACTTCATGAATGGTCCACTTATATAACGTGTTCTATGCAACCAGAGCTTTAGAGAGCCGTACCTATAGCCATGGAAGCTATGGTATGACTATGGAAGTATTGTGATATGAAATCTATTCCTCCGTCAGTCTTTCGGCGTGAGAATTAGGTGCGCGAGTGTGAGACCGAAGCTGGAAGTTCTTCTCACACCAAAAGGTCACGCATGAGGAGCTGGCAATCGTTCTAATACATCCTCAGCTACATGCAGAAGTCCAAGGGAGGTGTGAAACCGGTTAGAGATACCACACGTCGGAGCGACAGACACGAGCTCATTTGAGGTCCAATGGAATGGAAGGACAAAGCACCTGAAAGCCTCAGGAAATGAGGTCTGGGTGACTTGGATCTGGGGACGCATGAGCTCAGCCAGGAAGGTCAATGAGAGAGCTTAGGGCTTAGGACACTGAGAGATGCTTCGGGGTGGATGGGAGACAAGGGCAGGAGGTGTTAATGGAATCAGAATTTTCCTCTGGACGAGCTCTCAGAACATACCAGGCTTGGAGGGTGGACAGCCAGGTAATCATTGAATGTCTTTGGAGAGCAAAAAACCTGAAGCTGCAACGTCTGGACTGCAGTCCTCTCTTTGATGTCACTGTGCCTTGCGGTTTTAGGTCAAATGCACAAACATCAACCAGCATTGTGCTGATGCGATGCATACGTGACGTTGCCCTTCCCCTAAAGACTAAATCTGGACTTTATAATCCTTCTTTTAACATATGCACGGAAACTTTCTGTGAGATCTTTCTGCGAAGATGAGACGTCAACTGAAGAAGATGAATGGGCTCTTTCCCAGCAGAGACGTGTGCTGATTGTTTATCGTGAATGAATTAAATAACATCAGGTTTTTATGTCTTTACGATGCCTCTTCTCATTACATTCACTCCTGTTTGATGTTATCAGCGGGACGGCTGTCAACAATGCAACATGTGCGGATCCTCCGTTTTCACTATCCTGTCGTATCAGCTGTTTATATCGCTGTCTCTTTTCCTGTCTATCTGTCTTCCTCTACCACAGACCCTGTAGCTGTGTTGACTTCAGTGCCAACCCCTGTAGGAACATCAGTGGGTGGGTACTTGACAGAGCCAGCGCCAGGGAGTTAATACCACTCAGTGCTGCTGGAGGTGTGACAAAGTCCCAGCCCTCGACACATTGATTCACACAGGATTAAGCCACTGCATGGTGCTTCAGGGGGAAGGCCTGGTGCAGCTGATTTACCGTGCCTGTCAGACTTAACATCTTTGGAGGCCTCCTCTGCCTTGCCCCTCCTCGTAAAAAAAAGTGTTCCCTCCTGCACCAACAAGATCACCCAAAGGGATGACTGGCAGTCGTCTTGCTCAGGTACATTGTGTTTTGCAAAATCTTGCAGTGTTAGACGAATTGTCTCTAAGTAGGCTTGAAATTAGATAGTTGATCAACAAAATGAGTAACCACGACAGCATGTGGCTGGTGATTTAGCTTTTATATTATCAGTCTGTGTGTGCAGAAACCACCACAGAGATAATTCTGGGTCCTTTGGCAGGTGTTTTTTGCAAGCCTGTGGACGGATGTTGGCTCCAGAATAGGATCACAAACATGTAAGATACAGTTAGAAAACGTGCAGGTGTGCAGTTCAGAACATGTATATTGGAGGATTCTCCAAATCCCAGGAACACCTTCCATGTGATTATCTACAGTGTCTGTCCTTTGCATCTATGGTGAAGCATTCGGGGAAAGACCGTCCGACCTCCCCACATTTCCCTGTGCTGCATGTCGGGCACACTCCCTCATGCACTGGCACTAAATGTTGCAAACAGAGAGATGCATAATTGGCAGAAACATTTGCTCGTCTTCTATTCTTTTTTTTTTCAACCTGTCCCCCCTTTTGTTTTCCCGTCTATTGTGCAGTCGTAATGAAATGAAAGACATGAGACAGAACGGATCCAAGCTGTCATCATCTGCTAAGCCAATACAGTCAGGTAGTTTTGCTTCAGTTTAAACACGAGTCAGGTCTATACAACAGGAGCTCGGCTCCATCAACAAGTGATCAAAGGATTAACGGAAATCTGTTCTGCATTGTAGTTTATTCGTTCATGCTGTCATGGTTATTCCTGCAAAATATATCTGAAAAACTCAGCTTGTTTTGATGAGGTGTCTGTTTTTTTGTCAAACCCAATTATAATCTAGTGCGTTAAAGTAAAAGAGCTGTTTTAACTGAATATATTGGATGTAGCACACAAAGGAGAGCGCAGTGATAGGGGATAGGGGCTCTAAGCTGAGAGTGTGAAACACAATAAGCTGCCTGCTACATAATTGTGAGTAAGTCCAGGAAAGGGGGAGGCATCTCTGGTAAATGGACTAAAAGCACAAGCCTTTGTTGTCACTCCATGCAGAACTTTGGCTTATTTAAGGAGGCTAGAGGATCACACGGCGATCGGTGGGAGCCTCGTCGATGCAAATTAACCTTTTCCATTCATTTGAATAGATTTAATTTAAAGATTAATTACTGTGAACCACCTGTGAACGAGAGGGCTGCAAGCGCACGGCTCATCTGTTCCCTCGTGGAAGCTGCGAGGTCCTTCCTCTCTGAATCCAGCGAGTGAGCGAGTCACAAACGAGGACCACAGGAGACAGAGGAGGCAGATTGCATTCCATCAGATCACGGAGGATCTAATAGGATGCACAGCAGCATCTGAGCCACGCTGCTGTTTGCCAGGTTTTCTGTGGCCACTGAGAGCCTGGCATGATGCCTTTGACCCAGATATTTAACAGCTTAAGAGCTTTTCTTTTTTTTTTGAGATCCATCGGATAGCCTCTGTTCTCTCTCTTCTGACAGACGCAGCCCGCCTGAACTCTACCAACACAGCTCACTAACTCTTAATGGGCTCGAAGAAAAGCACCAATCTACAATCATCCTATTTCTCGCAAGCCGTGTCTAACACCGTGGTGATCTCAAATGTTTTATTCTTTCTTAAAATAACCAAGTCCCTCGGGATGCTTGTTGGTATTGCTTGTTTTCCAATGAGTTTTTGAGACGTTCTGTCAGTCGATAGAAAAGCGCCGCTCGTCCTATGAATAGTCAAATTAGACCGGACAGGAGGAGGATGTAATCTGGGTGCAGTCAGGTATGGCTTCCAGAGCACAGCAGCCCGAGAGGTTGGCTAGTAATCAACAAGCAGAGGTGTCTAATTGGCATATGGCTGCGTAAGTGCCAGACAACTCTGCTCATTCATCCAAACAGAATACGTACTGTGGCCATTAAAAGTGTCAGACAAAGGCATCGCTAATAAAAGTTGAATAAATTACGTTTGAGTCGGACGGGGTCTTTAATTATGTTTAGAGAATAGATGAAACAGACAAATAATTCTTCATAACAAACAATCTGTAACCTGTGTTGACATGTTTCAGAAGACGTGTGTCCCAAAAATAGACGATTCTGGTTGGAAGACAGAATTTTAGCTCGCACTCATTTGAGAAGCCTCTTTGACGAATAGACCAAAACAGACAGCAGAATATCATATCAGAACCAGAGGAAAATTGGACAGTCCTTCAAAAAAAAATGGGCATCTGGCAACCCACGTCTGGGCGCCGAGCCATCTCAACCCCTTCGCAATCCTTTCTCATTAAACACATTTTGCCTCCTCCGAAACACAACTACAACAGCAAAGTCGAAATCTAATTTGCCTGAACCGAATCAAATCAAGCAAAAAAAATTGATTTAGCACACTGTGAATTCCACAAACACGCCACGTGTAAATAATCTTGAATCTCAAACGCCTGCTGCTTCCCGGTAGTTCATTTTTTTCCCGTCAGATGCACTCGATGATACACAACAGGACCAGACGTGGCGAACCCACCGAGCTGTTAAACAGGAGGATGGAGAACAAATATTTGTTAATATCCTCTGAAACTCTAACCGAGTTCATCACCTGATCTCCCTTCACTACTCATGTTGCACGAGTGCTTCCTGTTAATGTGCTGAGTCAGCACTTCCGAGTCTGACGGATGACACGAGGCACTTTTTCGTGCAGGTGCGTATCGATGATGGAGCACAGACTCAAAACACACAGTACCTCTGAGATCGTTCAAGTCTCTTAGTTGCAACAGATGTTTGCGACGTTTAATTTTATACCAACAGAAGTCGTACAATTACACGTTTTGGGATTTTAGTTCGGTGACTGCAGGTTGAGCTCTGTGGGATTATAACAATAATCATAAGGACACTTATTACACATCTGGCAGGTGCAACACAAATTCATCATTTCTTGAAAGACATAACAGAATCAGTTTCCCAGAGCATCAGGTGTTACAGATTAAACTCCATATTCATTAATTTTACAATTAGAGGCCATGTGAATCCGGCAGTAATCCCGTTGTTAGGACATGAATCACAGAAGCAGCAGATTGGAATAAATGAGCTGCAATAAAAAGGTACTAATACCCTGCATTACTGCAAGCTTAAAGTCTCCCTTTCTTTCAATACATATTTCCACTTCTACCTTGGGAAGCCTTGACTAATTATTTTCTTTTGGGCTGTTTTAAGGGGAGAAAAGCAGAAACGGCTTCGCAGTTACATGCTGGATTTATGATTCATGCATGAGACAATGTAATGCACTTTGGAAGGTGACAACTTTGGTTGGGAGATTTTCTACACTTTTACGCCGTGAACAAGCTTCATGCGATGTATAATCCTTTCCTCCACTTCTTCTGGACGTATTTATGGGTGATAGACTAATGCGTTTTATGTTCTTCCCCTCCAGGAGTAAGAGAGGAAGCAATGGGCTGGACTATGACTTTAAAAGATGATTTTGGGGTCATTGCCTGGACGCAGCGAGCTGGAAACTACCTCGGCTTCTTCTTCCTCTTCTCTCTCTTCTCCATCCCAGTCCAGTCAGACATTGAGTTTCAGAAGGATCATCAGTTCTCTTGGAAAGCAGGTAGATTAATTCTTCTTCTTCATCATAAACATGTTGATCAATACACCTTTTACAGTATTAAAGAACTTCACATCCAGGAAAAATCCCTTTAATCTTCTATATCGAAGTGATAATCTTTGACCGTGATCAATAGTAATAATTTAATACATTGAGATATACAACGATTATGTTAATTAAACTCCATTTATATTCGTCTCTACAGAGCATAATCCACATAATGACTGAAGATGCATGCTTACATTACGCCCTTATGTCAGACTTTCCCTCCAGTTATCTTTCATCATAACAGTCGCTAGAAGTTAGTGTGGTCGAGCAGTTTGACTGCTGTGCCTGATGGAAAATGCTGTTACAACTCCAAAAAGGATCTCAGAGTAATATGAAGTTGTGTATATGTCTACAACACACATCGGAGTACTTCACATGTCCTAATTTGATTATTGCTATGACCATATTCGGGTCGAGGTAATCAGAAAATTTAGGAAAACTCAGCTCTCAAAACTGCTTCTGTCTGCTGATCTGAGGCCAGCCCACATCAGCTGACAGTTAAACCCTCCTTGTATTCAGTTGGCTCAGCTGATTTGCCTCCATGCAGACCATTGGAAGTGACATTCAGGGCGCCTGGTTTAAACCGCAACCCAGCTCCTCCTTTACAAGCTTCGTCTGACTTAATCACTGTCACATCTGTGCAGGGAGTTCCAGAACAGAGCCATATCGTTACAAGAACTACTGCAAAGTTGCTTTAAGTTTAAGTGTTACTGACTCAAATGCTGTTTACATGAAAGTCTCTTATTCACAGTGTTTCTCTGGTTATTATCGGAATCTATGTGAACTTAGTCTGCAACACCTTGATATGCAACACGTGTAGGCGTGTGTTTGAATTGTCTTCAACAGAATATCTTTCTCGCTGTAGCAGGGTTAAGATTCCTGCAGTTGTGTCTGCTGCATGTGTGAACGTTACACACAGCAGTACTCAATCTGCTGTTCTCATTAGTGGAGAAACATGCAGCAGCGCTCCATTCATTTCCACTGCAGCCAGTTCTTACAATTATTCCTCCTAGAGGAGGCTTGTGCTGCTATTGGTCCTCATCAGGCCGGGGGCCAGTCCACCTAAGTGGCTGGTATAATAACACCTAGTTTCTGACTGACTCTTCATCCACAGTCTTGCGGTGACGATCGAAGCTCGGATCGTTACCGTAACGATGTGTATGCTGCGGCAACACGACAGGGTTAATGACATTGCTGCCGTTGTGGATTTATGGCCACGTCATAGCGAGTTGACGTGGTACATGATGCAAGCATCGATGAATGTCATGGACTTGCATAAACAAGTGTTTTTATATGCTACTAATAGGCAGATTCACTACATGCTCTCTTCCATTCAGTCATTGTCAGCCTGTGCAGATTTCGGTTAACATTCGTGTGAATCCCTGCTGTAAAGCCGTATTGAAAGCCGATGTCACTCTCCTACAAAAAAAAGAATTTGAAGTAATCTCACAATTCATCCCTCACTCGCTGCACAAATTCAATTGCAAATGCATTTGGAGAGCAGCTTGAGGAGGAAAAACTTGGCTTTCCTGCACAAAAGCCCCTCTCGCTGAACGATTAGCTCTTTCATTTCTCACTCTGTGGTCGGGAAACGACACTGCCTGAGTGATAAGGATATTGATTAATTTCACTCAATTCAAAGAGCGTGTGTTCAGAAAAGGATGTAACTACGAAACCAAGCACGAGTATGTGATGTCTGCGCAGGGCGAAGGCGGCTAATGCATTGTTGCTATAGAAGCGAGAGAGAGAGAGACAATCTGAAACTCAGGATGCCTCACCTGTGAATATATTTCTCTAGTATCTCTTTCACGCCGGGGAAAACTCAGGGACTGTCTGTATCGCAGTGCTTTGAAGTTAAAGCTAATGTTAACGTGAGGAAGAGCCGGGTGAGGAAGCATTATGTGTTAAGAGCACATATTTGTAATTACAGTACGTTTAAATGAATCGACATTCCACACGTCTGTTTTTACACTCTGTCTCTGCAGCAGCAGCCCTGAACTGCATGTCACACGTCTCTGTATTACTTTCATGTTGCCAATTCAATCCCCCCCCCGACCGTGAACGTGATGTAGTTAATACTAAATATAAAGACAATGGTTGACGAGCTCCCTTTTAGTGTAGTATTTTGCAATTGGGAAGATCTGCCTTGAATTATGCACAACCCGTCTATTGTGCGGTCGGTGGGACTATCTAGGCCAGAAGCATTGTGGGGCAAATCTTTTGTGTGAGCCGGTTCCCAGAACTGTGGCTTAGCTCGGAGTCTCTGGCACAAACAGACAGCTGGAGCCGTTTAAGCTTGACCTTCATCAGCGTCTTGGAGAGCAGAGCAAAGCATTGAAGCGCTGAGCCTAATGGGACCATTATCTAATGCTTTCAACTGATATGCATAGACGACGCCTCTTAAACACCTAAACTTGCTCTTTTCGACTGCTCAGAAACGAACACGAGATGGTAATTGGAGCTGGCAGCCGTCATGTAAAGTCTGTGGGGGGTTTTCTTTCTCCTGTACAGAAGTTAGCGATCAGTTCTTTGGATGTTTCTCGCATCCACTTGTGTGTGAGATTAATGCATTAGAGCGGAATCTGGCAGATATAATAAAGACTGCAGGTTAACTGCTTCCCACTGCCTGACAACACACAACTGCACTGTTGGTTTGCATCGCTCTGTGTGTTGGTTCATCACATTAGAGTTGTTGCACCGCTGCTGATTGCACATAACTAGATTATGTGTTGTTGAGATTGATTTTAGGATATAATTGTGTTAAGTGAAAGTTTGCATTCTGCTGTGTTTACCTCCTGAACCCTTCATTATGCCTCTTGAACTTTTTTTTCAAGTGATTACATAAAGTCCCCCTTCGCTTTCAGGAGGCTGCTATCCTCCAAAGAGGAACATTTAAATTTGATTTGTTTTGACTTCTATAAGCATCTGCGTTTAGGCTCCGTGCTGATCCAGTGTCAGCTTTTAGTCGACTGAAGGAGGAAGATCTTCTCTCCCAGGTCTTCGTTTGTCATCTTGGAGATGAATGTAATAGAAGGTATTTAAGGTTCCGCTATCAGACGTCATTTATGTTTCATACTGTCGACTTTAGCAAACAGGAGAGGAGCTGTTTTATTCTTGGATACAAGTCAGAGCACATCCCAGGTGAGGCTGCAGTCTGCATCAAAGCTCTGTTCGGCTCTAAGAGAAAAAAGGGGAAAAAAAAAGCAGTTTATTCTTTTTTTTTGTTTGTTTTTTTTTGACTAGGGAACCCAGCTAGTTTGGAAAATGTATAATTTTAACAATACATCGGAGACTGGGACTGCACTGAGCTCCTTGATTGAAATAACACAGTTATACATAATTATTTTAGTGACTTTGTATTTCTCATTTGCGGTTTCTTGCCTCATTCAACAATCTCAATTAGTTTTCGGTGGAAATACTGTTTGTATGTATTGTTATCTTAATAAATCCCCTTGGTAATATACAGCCTGTGCAGGTCTGTTCACCTAATTTATGTGGGGACTTAACAAACAGCTGAGGGGCAATGATTGAGAAATCAATAAAGGTATTTCTTAATGAGAAATATCTTCGCTCCGGTTGGATTACACAAGAAGCTGACGGGGCCCAAAGATCCGTTCTTCTGTGGACCTGGTTTATATGTAAGAAGAAAAACTACATTCATCCGAGCAGTGACACAGCCTGGCAATATTTACATTTTATTTCAGAGCCCGAGTGTATTTATTTGCAATTTTACCAGAGTGTTGCACCATCAAAGCTGAAATCAAACATCACTGCTGCAGAGAGCTTCTGTTGTTCCTGTAAAATCCGCTGAGAGGAGGCGGCGTGCCGGGATGGAGCCGAGCAGGACCATGACACCGAGCGCTTTGCAGAGGGGCTTGAAGATGAGAGGGAAAATACTAAATACCATATTAGGTTTTTAAATTCTAAGTATTACCGGATAAGCTGTTCTGTGTCGATCATATCTCTTTGATCGATCAGTTTGGGTATGATAGCATACTTTGATAAAGGGAGTCCTCGTAAGGAGCCACTTGACTGATAGAAGTCAGACGTTTGGTTCAGTACAACACAGTTTGTTTCATTTAATATAACTAACATCATGAAGTATGAACATATTTGACCCGACGTGTCTTCTGGTGCGTCGTCTCTGTCACACAAACAAACTCCTCATGATAAAAAAATAAAATGCATCGTGTTCTATGAACAAAACAACTCTGCTTTTATATGGGACATTATTCTTTCTTAATATAATGCGCCGTTATAGTCAGCTTTGCAGAAAAGGACATTATATCTCATGCATTTGAAGCTGTTCCAAACACAATACAATTAATTGTTCGGTGTGAAATGCATAATGAACGCAGAGATTGATCGGTTCAATAAGATGTTTATTGTTACACCTTTATTCTTTACAACGGCAAACACATGAATCACATCCTTTGTTGGAGGTAATATCATCACATTTACTGTGAATAATCCTGGATTCAGTTCTTGTGTGAGCAATGAAAGAGAGAATAAGAAGAGAAATCAAGTTGTAGAAAATGTATGTGAGAAAACGTTCTTGGAGCCGAATCCAAACGTCAATCTCAACAATAAGAGCACATTTAGTGTGCACTAGTCTGTTAACACCTACTCGTTTAGATTCCCATCTCTCTTTCAGGCTGAAGCCCTTGATACAGCCGTGATTGATGTTCTGTCCTGCTGCACTTCCGTCACAGCAAACATTTCCCCGCGCTGCGCTTTGTCACTTAAATCTGCTATTAAGGCTACATGTTGAGCATGAAGTGTAAAATACACAAACACATATTTTCCACTCTTGTTCCGGCCGTCGGCAGCGAGCAGGCGTGATCAGACCTCACAAAGTGCTCCGTAATGTCCAGAAAGGATCTGAAAATGCCTGATTCTGCATGGCAGATTGGAAAGAGGACAGCGTCCCCTCACTGGGATGAATTACTGACCACGAGTTTTAGCATAAATGGGAGAGAATTAACTGCACATGTGTTCATTAGGTGTGTTGTGTTACTTAAGTTCCTTAGTCTCATCATGTGTATGTTGTCTTCCCATGATGATCCCGTCCAGGATCTTTAGCTGCAGTTCAATACAATCTCCTTTCCTTCAGTTGACTGTTAGATCATAATTATTTTGTGTATCAAAAACTTTAGTGAAAGAATAAATGAATGAATCTACATGTGTGTGCCAAATTATTTTTATATTTATCTGCCTGACAATGTTACATTTGTAACTTTTGACGTCTTTTGGGTTTTCTCAAACAGCAACAGTGTGATGGTGCGTCTCAATTTGTAAGCGAACACCGCTTCTCGTGTTCTAATGTGAGCGTAATATGTGACACACTCACATTCCTGATTCCACAGCTGAAAGGTAAGGTAAGGTACGGGGTAGCACAGAACATGCTGGTGACAGTGAACAGGCAGCTTATGATGATCATGCTGGTGCCTCACCTGCTGGTGGGGTTATAGTAATGAAGCCGGCCTTAGTTCATGCAGGACATGGAAGTCATACAAACGAGCTGACAGTTGACAGCAGGCTGACTGAATCACAGTCATTCAACCACCAATCACAACGAGGCGGTGCATTTAAATCTGACTCCCTCCTCACTGATCTGCTGCAGTAATGCTGCTGCAGCTGCTGGTAAATCTTTGCCTACTCCTCCCCATCCTCCACCTTCTAGTTCAGACTCCAAGCAAGGCTCAAAGGTACATTTATGTTATATTATAGGTATATAATAAAATTCAGTTAAATGCCATGCTTCCGGTTCTCCCCTATAGGAGGGATATTCTGCATCGTGCTCCCTGTCTTGGCTAATCCAGGGAGAATCTCAGGAGCGGAGCCTAAATGTATTTCTATTTGTTTTAACAAATCATGACGAGAGTGTTCCTGACTGAACTAACGTCATTTGCACACCACAGTCAGACAGCAACTCAGCTTGGTGCGATGCTCAGCTGAATGTAGCAGAGTGGTAGTAACCTGCCACAGAGCTGCACACAGTAAAATATGGAAGATGCAAATAACACCTGGCTTGATTTCAAAACAGGAAAGTTAGGATGGTCCAAAGACCAAGAAATCTGTACTCATTATTTGCATTGATGAGCTTAAACTCTTTGTAGCAAGAAACAAAACCAAGAATCGACTAAAACGAAACGGGTTTAGATAAAACTAAGTTGATCAAGTGACTGATGTCAATGTCAATTCTGTTTGCGAGGAGGCAGCGAACCTCCGATCGTTCAGTTGCAGTTACCACAAAGGTAAACAGTTAAAAAGTTAAATGTTTGTCACGTTGTGTCTGGAAGTCCAGACAGTTTATTTACGATTACAGTTTGACTCTGCAAAGTGAGCAAAGCGTTTCACTGATCACCCGCTCGCAGCCGGAGCGTCTCTCTCACAACCATTTGTTTTGACACCCGCCTCATTTAAGTGTTTCCTTCCTGCTTTTTGTAAACACCGTAAAGCTTTCAAGATGTTGCCTTTGTTCCGTTCACGTATCAATTATGCAGCCTTGCAAAAACAATGCAGCGAATTCCTGCAAATGTGCACAAATGTTCCTTCATTAAAATTTGAAAATAAAAGAACTGTGGTTTGTTTTCTGCCGCCTCCTCTTCCTCCCTCGGGCGGGCAAAATCTAATACACCAAGTCAGCCTGATTAGAATCAAGGTTGATAAAATTCAACGTTGACTATTGATCTGAGGCTGAGAGATGCAGTTGCTTCAATTAGACATTCACTCTCTATCTATTCTCTATCTACACACACACACACACACACCTTGCCTCTACCTTGAATAGTGTTTTGGACATCTTGAGAGAAAAACTGTAAATCGGATGACAAACAAATGCTCCACTTTGTTCAATATCAATTTGAGCAGCATTGAAAGCACCGTATTTGTAATAGTAAACTGCACATGTCGGCTATCAAAGCGACCTTGACAGAATGTAACGGGCTTCCTCAAAAGCCCTTTACATTGATTATGCAATTGAGATCTCATTGGAACTCGTGTCCCACTGTCTGACTGGCAGGAGACTGATTGAGGCTGTCATAAAAACTGCCAGCTTCTCTCATGAGAGCCACAAGGCGAGATATTTCGACCAGTCAGATCCTTAATCCCGTGAGAATATTCCCACAGAAGAGTTGGTCTTCTGAGCGGCTCCGTCTCTGAAGTCCCTTTCAAGCAGTGTCTGGCTTTCACA
Source organism: Macroramphosus scolopax (assembly GCA_901007825.1). NCBI lineage: Eukaryota > Metazoa > Chordata > Actinopteri > Syngnathiformes > Centriscidae > Macroramphosus > Macroramphosus scolopax. The sequence continues at coordinate 3,953 of CAAKHC010002252.1, read as the reverse complement.
TCACTGTTATTCAAAATGCTCCAATTCTGGTCAAATCTCTCTCAAAGAGTCCTTCCTTCAAGTTTTAGGCTTTGGAGAGGAATAGGGAGAGACATCCGGCCGTGACTAGTCTGTAACCGGGGACACGAGAAATTAGAAAGGATTCCTGGTTCAAAAGAAAAATCCAGCCTGAAGCGTCATTACGTTAAATGTGAGGAATCAAAGATAGAAAGTCGTCTCATTGCTGAACAGCTTCTTCCTTTTAGAAATAAAGGATATGTATTTTTTTAAGACCTCATATGTGTACAAAGGTAAAAAAAAATCACGATCACTTAATTTGGACAGCATGTGGATGTTTAATAATTCACCACCTCTCAGGTGCTTAACAACCAAAACAGCAGCACGTTCTAATCCCACGATTGGAATTGCTTTCTCACTCCACTTGCTTCTTCCACCAACGCTCGAGGGACACTTTGGCATCTGTGTGAGACGCAGGGGGCTTTCAAATTACTCTCACGTTAACCTATTTGCTTCAACACGATCCCCCTTAGCTTTTGATGTCAATATATGGCAAACGCACTGAGTGGGAGAGCGGTGTTCGATTCCTGATTGGATCCACCAGTTTCTCAATTGCAACGTTAAGTCAGTACTGATTGACTGTGAGTTTCTCATGAACCGAGTTTACTAATTGGACTTTATAATCTATGTGAAGTCTTGTTAGGTTTGGGGGTTATAATACAAGCCATGGCACTGGCGGCACGGCTAGCCGAGGTCTAGCGTCTGAGCGTCTCATGATCACGTCGCTACTTGACGACCCAGGATGAGAATAGGCTGATAAATAAATCCCATTCACATCTTTTCCCCATAGAGGTTTTGAATTATAAAGTGGAGTGTATAGGGATAGATTACAGGAAGTCGTGTTAACATGAGGATGATTATATCTGCTGCAATTTACCATCTGGCACGGTATGCAGGAACATTCTCCACCTCTCAGGACGCAGCATGTACAAGGAAAAAGAGATTCATAGAAGAGGAATATCATATCAAGCAATATGAGAACAATATCAAAAGCATTTGTGATGTTATTATTGGAAAAAGTGTAAGTTTGTTTGTGTTGAATGTTGTCCCATTCCTCCACAGTAGCTCTGTGGACTTCACCAATATTCCTTCATACAGTCCAGAACATCCCACAGACCCTCAATAGTGCAGATGTCTGGTGAATAGGGAGGCCACTGGAGAGGAGGGATGTTGAAGCCGAGCGTTGACATGCTGAAGAGTTACATTATGTCCACGGACAAAGGACACGTCAATGGGACGCAGAACCTCATCTGCATTCATATTCCTTCGTATGATCTGCAGCTGTGTCCGATAATCATAAAAGCAGAACTGCACCAGCGTCGCTGGCCACTCCGCAGACAACATTCACACAGGCAAAAGGGCTAATAAACACCACGCGGGTTATCTATCACCTGCGTGACAGAGGTGAAATTGGAACTCGTCTGTGGAGGGAATGTTTCTCCATCTTGCAAATTCCATCAAACATGTGCATTAGCCTACCAGTAAATGGTGCACTTGAATGGCTCTTTAAAATGTTGCCTCATTCGCACACTCGTATTCACACGCTGTTGGCACACATGATGTGGCTGCTGCCATGAAGTCTGTTCCTGGTAAAGACAGCAGTCAGGTCATGGCCTCTGTAGGGACTGTTAACACACTACTATGTTACATACTGTTGAAGAATTTTTTTTTAGCTGCAGCAATTTGCAGAATTGGCCAACTGTCCTCTGCATGTTGACTTGTGACATCTGAGGCGATGTGACGAGACGCATCAGAAGGACTTGGGTGACCTTTTATTGACCCCATCGTTAGGAACACCTGTGCAGTGATCATGACTTTTAATCAGCATCTTGATATTCTGCAGCTGTGCAAGAGATGGGTTGTCATGGCGAAGAGGGAACGCTTGCTGACAGTGATTTGTAGACAAAGCTGAAAGAAAAGTGCAGCTAAAATAAAAATCTCAACTTAATTAGTTTGAATGAACTTTGGAAACACCGTTGTACCTCACAAGCAAAAAAAAAAAAAAAAAAAAGGCAGACAAGTGGAATATGATTAGTCAACGGCTTCTGCTCCGATAATGCAAATAAGGTAAAGGTGCTGACAGGACATTTTCGTTTGCAAACTGACCAAAGTGCAAAGATTTCAGTAAATCAGCAGTGAGAAGTGTCAGGCGGGAACATTTTCTATTCGTGCACGGCGCACTAGAGAATTGAGGGGGAGAGTTTTGAGCCGATGTGGGTGTCCTTGTACTTGTGTGTTATGCATGTCTGTGTGAAGGTCAGACACATAAAGGGGCTGTAAAAGTAATTTATCAGCGCACAAAATGAACGGACAAAGCCACGAATATTCTTTGCGGCACATTACAAAATGAATTAGGCTTTGCTGTCACACGGCATTATTACTTTAACCTTCTGCTCTTCATTTGTGTCGGGGTTATTTTGAGATGCTCACCAGTGACGAGGCTTCATTGTGATTCCGGGTTTATATTACAGACGCTTTGCTGCTTTTCGCTGAACCTGACAATAATTTGAATGACACAATGTTCACCTTGCTGGAGAAAGATTATAAAACGGGATATACATTCCAAGTGCTAAATACGTTGTGGATTTTTAAACTCTCTTGTTCATTTTACGTAATGGAGTGGTTTCCTCGACAGGTTGCTCCCCGTGCTGGAGTGCTCCGTCTTTGTCAACAGAAGTGCTTACACATCCTTCTGCAGGCTGAGATGCAAGTAAATAGGTTACCCACTGATGCTATTTCTCATTTCATTCTGCGCTATATATATTTCTTTTATCTCGATGTCCTCCTTTGTATGATAGTTAATGATCTGATATTTATACTTGACTTAAATCTCTTCAGAATGATGGAAGATGGGAACTCTTTCCTGACGTTTCTACCCGCAGTTGGAGGGAAGGAAATGTTAATAATGTTCTCTTTGTTTGAACACCAGCATCTACAGAGACCTGTTAAAGTAACCGACTCTGTTTACTCTGTATTTGACCCAGTGGGAAACACACAGGAGAGACCGTGAGGTGAAACTAAATGGATTTTATTCTTACCTGGGAGACCCTCCCATATGAGTCATTCTCTGAATGCAGAGCACTGTTTATCAAGAGCACTTGGGTTTTTTTTTTTGGTTTTTTTTTAACCTTTGTTCAACCGCTGTGCTGAAACAAAATAATAAGCAAAAAGGATATACAGGAGAGATGTGGAACAGACAAGAGGGAAACTGTTAGCGGTAAAAAGCAGGGGAATCATCCTTCATGTATGAAGCACTTAGGTGGAAACACACATGTGGAGTCATGGCTTGAATTATGGATGGAATCATTGTGAGGTAAAAACAACAGGTCGCAGGGGTTGACACATTTACGATTCCTTCTTACCTGTAATCGTAAATAGTACAATGAAAATACTTCCGATATTCAGGCCAGGAATAATCTCGTAATACGATTTCAGACGCTTCTAAAATGGACCTTAAAATTTCTTCTATCTGAGGTTAGTTGTAAATCTTGTCTGCCCGCCTCTCAATCATCATTGCAGCAGCTTCCTCTATGTCCTCATTACAGTCAAGAGAGAGGCTGTAGGTTGATGTACGCAGCTCTCTAGCTGGCTGAGGTCATTACACACCCGGGCGGGATGAATAAATAACACTAAAATATGAAATACTTTCATGCGAATACTTCACCTCAAAACTATTCTTTCCCTACACTTCGCACACCATGATGACGAGCTCATCCTCCTCCTCCTCACTCTACAAAAGAGGGTACAGAAAGAGACAAGGCAAGCTCATTTGTAAAGCACATTTAAAACACAAAAGCAATTCAAAGTGCTTTTTATTCAACATTACAATAATTCAAATTATTATAGAGGAACTAAAGGCCATTTAAAGAATTTAAATTATCATAAAAGACAAAAAC
>CAAKHC010002251.1:0-10683 GCA_901007825.1 Macroramphosus scolopax | reverse complement strand
CCCCCCCCCCCCCCTCTTATTCTCCCACCCTAGATGCACTGCAGAGGTCCATCAAGTGTGCCCCAGCTGTGCAAGCAGTCAGAGTTGTTTACCATTTTACATCATCAGGCCCAGGAGCAGCACCCCATGAGCTCTCACAACCATTGCACAAATGTGTAGCACATGATGGGCTCAAATTCAGTGATCAGGCGTTAACTAAAGTAACCTCAGCTGGAAAAGTATTTAACACAAACTGTATTATAAATCCTTGATGATGCTAAAATAATGTATAATTTAAATCTGCCAGGTTTACTTAATGCCTTCTTAAACATCTATACGTATACGTAAAAGAACACGTGAATGATTGAGATGTTCTTGGCTGTGAAGCCCTAACCATCAACATCCTGTGTCTCCCTCTTTAGCACTGACAAATGAAAAAACAAACAAAGCAGAACAACAGCAAGCTGTTCCTTCCCTGTCATCCCGGCTTCCCGTCCTCGCTTTAGAGCTGGTGCCCAACCTCAAAGGACCCTTGAGAACCCCCCTCTCATCCACATCATCCACCCATGTCTCCTGTCAACTATGACCTCTAGAGGGACAGGCAGAGTTAGAGGAGGGGAGGAAAAGGCACGGCCCAAGATGTAAGCGCTGCTCTGTGGTCTAAAAGCTGCATGTGAATACTCTCTGAGTTGCACAATTTCCCAGAATCTGATTCAATATGGCCAAACAGAGAATGGGGACAAAGAAAAGATATATTTACATAGTTGTGAAGCAAAAACAGAAATATTGTTGATGGGAGTCTGCAACAGAAGAACATATTGAAACAGAGCTTGTTTAAGGTATATTATACATTGGGTTTGTTCACTTTTTGAAGGATGCTATATATTAAATTGTGTACTTCCTAAATTTAGCAAGCATTCTGTTTCTGTCCATCACACAGATGTATTCCCCACTCTGGGCTTATTTGTAGTGTATTGCAACATTAGGGATTAAAAACAACTCGAGGAATGAGCCCTGGATAACAATGAATATGCATTACGAGAACGTAAGCTAATGTCATGTTGAAACTATGCAGCTGGAGCGGAACAGGACTGGAGTTGGACATCTGGTAAAAAGCAAATAAACGTCCTGTTTTGCGCTGAGGAAGAAATCTTTCTTCATGTCATTAATCAATCATGTATAATGTCTACAACACTGTTGCGCACAGAATGTAAAACCCAATGAAGAATCTGTTACATGCTGCTAACCTCATTATAGTTGTGATCCAGTGATGTTTGTTTACAATGACTGTGATAACGCCCTCAAAATTGATGTGTCACTGATGTTGCAATACAACAGGAAGATTACTAAATATAATTAGTCTTTCTGCTACCATAGCTGGTGACTAGCGAGGGCTAATCCAGACTGAGGGCTTATGTACGCGTGTAAAAACACATCTGAAAACGAACTAATTCTTGTTGATGCACAGAACATGTCTGCACAATCAGAGTAAAAAATTACCAACTAGGGATTTTGTTCAAAGAGAGGTCGAATTGACAACTGATTCTGAGCTTGTTTTATGTTTTACTTGATAGTTATAGCGATTAATAATTGAATTCCTTCTTAGTAACTGAGAACAAAAGAAATTCTCAAGCAGCGTTTCCCACAGCCACTGCATGATGAAACACGTATTAGTCAGTCAGAGTCATACGTGATTAACTACTTGTACCTGTTTAGAGTAGCTGCATGAACAAGCACTTCTACATGCGGGTGTGCAAATGACCCATTTAGGAGAGTCAGTGACAAGAGGTGAGGTTAATGTCAACCTGATTTTAAATAACTTTCAAAACGAAAAGATTTGTTAATGCTATAAGTTAATTTACAATAACTGCAAGTCACTATCATTCCAACAATTAAATTTAACAAAAGATGTTCAATATATCCATTACATATAAACCTATTAGAGTTTTAAAGGATATGTAGCAATGTCTCATTAGCTGAAAACGTAAATGTTGTTAATCCAAATGTACAGAGGGAAATGACGGCTAACCTCTTTCCATTAGCGACCCTGTTTGCCACACAATGCCCACCAAAGCGATCCTTTTCCTCTGGCTCTAGGCTGCTATGACACCTAATATAGTACAAACCAAACCAATACGGTCCTGGATAGGACCAATGTCTAGTATTAAGCAATAAATAACCAAACTGCACTCAGAAGTTATATGAATTTGCATGCATATTCAACCCAAAATGAGCCCAGAAGTTCCCCACCTATATTTTGTTTCTTTCTGGTAGTCACATGGACTTAAGCAACAACAGGCCCAACTCGTTCTGACCTGACAAACTGCATTCTCAATAACCTTTTCCCTCATTGGGCCAAAAAGGTCTGCATTCTCTTCTCTTGGACAACTGTGACTAATACGAGCCATAACGTGGTGAGGCAGTTCTTTCTCTAAGCAAGCCTCGAACCAAAAACAACTCCAACAAATGTTTACATTCTTCACCCATGTTACCCTTACTTTTATCTCCAGAACTTATGATATACATGGACGTCATCGTAGCAGACTCGGGTTTAGGGCAGATTTATAACCAGTGAGGATGTATTAGCAGTATTATTAAGAACAGAAACATCAGCAATAACCATTGTGAGACTGACTTTTGGGACTGGTTTTACAGTTAACTAAATCAGCTTATATTTTCAAACCTACTATATTAGGAATAATGCAAGGGTTTTCCAACCTTTAACTTATTTTTGAGAAATGTTAAGAGGCAAAAGAATTCACACTTGCAAGCAATGTCGGGCAAACTGAGACACATTTTCTCCATATCATCAGGCATGTTACAAAATGGTGGATCCTCAGGAGTTGCTGGAGCACTGCAACAGGAAATGAACTCTGACATAAGAGCTAGGGACCTTGGGGCCCCTATTGCATCCTGGGAAATTATGGCACTGAGAAGAGAAATGACCCATGTCACCCCCCTGAAAACCCAACTCAGAGCAGAATCCATTTGCAGACCTCTACACTGGCACAGTGGATATGCATGTTTACAGCATTCAGAGCAGCCTTTTCTAACTTCCTCTGGATTAAAGCACTCAAGGGGATTCATCACGAAGAGAATTTATTGAAATTAAACAAGTGTTACGTTTGCCCAACAACGGTAACATTCAGAGTAACAAGGTCAAAACTAGGCCAACACAGAGACTAGCAGGCTGTCGGAAACTGCAGGCTGTATTTCTTCCATGCAGATGGACCCACCAGCACCACAAAGACGGGAGCCAACAACAGAAAGAAAAGGAGGAGGGCAGAGATAGAGAGACCGCATGCATTAATAAGAGTGACAGCACTACCGTCCTAAAATAGGAAAAACAGCACCACTTGGCTTGGACTTGCTTAGGGTGTGCCTCCTTTATCCGTAAAAAATATCTATCCATAACGTCGCTCTGTTTTATGGCCTTTTTCCCAGCCATGACACAACAGTATGGACATCATTAGCTAAGTGGTGGTTAGATGACAGGCAGTGGCGCTGCAATCGATAATGGCAGGCCAAGCCATACGCAGGCTGAACAGTGCTTACTCATCAGCCCAGGGCTTGCTTGAGCCTTAGTTTGGGCCAGAAACTGGGACTCGGCCAGATAGGGGATGTGAAGGTGTCAGGGGCTCACTGCCTGTGATAACAAATTGCTATGAACAGCCACCTTATCTTTTCACCTTAAAGAGGATATGATGTCCACTGTCACATAGCTGCCCAGCAGCCAATCGCTCTGGCAGTTATGTTATGAGGGTGACAAGAGGTCAGCCATTGTTGGTCACATTGTATGTGCAGACAAGTGTGTACCGTGTATTTTGAGGGGCATTTCGCTGCCCTTTAGACTGAAAACGGCTTCCAATTAACAATGCCAATTCCTAAACATGCATCAACCAGGAATACTAAAAACCGCCATGTAACAATTTGCAAATGTAAAAATGCTTTGGGAAAACTCCAAATTATAAATACCTTATCACAACTTACAAAAAAAATGTCCAAAAACATCAGGGCTTTGTGTGTCCTTGTCTGTGAGAGACCCATGTGTCAGCAAATATTCACTGGGGATACGCCAAAGGCCAACACAGTGGTGGCCAGATCCCCCCAAAGTAGCATCGGAGACAAACATCTAGTGACAAGGTGGTGACCTTCCTGTGTCCTTAACCACAGCTGACAATAACAGTGCACTATGCTCCAAAGACAGAACAACTGGGAGATGAAGAGGGAGCCATTTGGAATGTAAATAAACAGAAACAAATAGTTGATGACAATGTAAACAATTCGAGGGAGAGAAAAGGAAATAAAAAGGGCAACAGAGTTTCGGAAGAGTTTTAGAAACATAACTTGGGGTCAAGGGAAGTTCTTTCAAAGGCCTGCGGTTGTCAATGTCTGCAGACACGTTTGCGCTTTCCCTCCTTATCAGACTGATTAAACCTGCCAGCTTTAATTAGAATATGTTAGAAGTGGAACGCCTTTCTGTCTCCAACTCACCACCTCTCACCTCTAAGTCCTGAAGGTGTATGAAGGCACTTTCAATGAAGTTGTAAGAAAAGGGTAAGAAACAGCATGAGACATCATGATAACAGGCCGGGTTAAAATACAAACCAACAAAATATCAACATGCATTAACCGTAAGCATTCATATACTTAAATAAGTTATATTGAGGGCGACATCCAATCACATACAGACAGTGAAAACTTACAAAAGAGGTCCAAAGGCTATATACACATATTACCACATCCTCAAGCTATTAAGCTATTATTTTACAAATAACAATCCCATATCATATTTCACGAGACACCTAATCGCATTATGACTGTGTAAATATCCAAATGTAAGACGCATAGAGCTTTTATTGTGGAACATGCAGTGTTTACAGATCAGTAGAAGCGAAGAGCTGCGGTGAGAACTCTTTTTTAAGTTGTTAGTAATATTATACCCAACAGGAGAAGCTTTTATGGACAGCCGGTTTTCGTAGATAACTCCCCCACCCCTCAAGTCACTCAGGCACATACAGTCAAGTTTATGTTATATGAGACATTTTTCCCTCTGAATAAAATCCAACTGATGCTGCCCAAGGAGGTTTAACTCCAGTACTAAATAAAACGTCCTGCTGCCATGTTCCACGTTAGGTTATCAGAGAGGTGCTCTCATGGACACACTCAGTCACTCTTTACTTTTGCAAAGGAGAGGAAATAAAGAATGTGCTTGGCATTATTATTGCTTGTCTCTTCTACTAAACCAAGTTAAATCCTCCAATAAGTAAAAGATGTGCCATTATGCCATTTTTCAAAGGGGCGGGCAACTGCAGAAAGTACTGGAATACTGAAAGTGCAAGTAACTGGAAATTTCTTTTAAATAAACTTAATTCATGGAGGAAATATTTCAAACAGAACTGAGTAGGCAATTCTCTATTGTTCTGATTACTTGAGTAATAAGTAAAAGACTGTGGGAGGTGTGTGTGCATGGCAGCTCGCAGACTATAAACATGCCCAAAGTTATCCTTTAATACTTGTGTAGGTGGATTTGGGGGCAGTCTCTTTTGGTTTCTGAGGATGAGACGTTTCCAGTGTCTACAGCCTTTCAAATTCACCAAAGTACACTCAGCGTAAACACTGACTCACTCCAAAACAATCAGACTATAATACCCTCAACATGCCAATATGCGCATGACAGTTCCTTTTAAGTCCAAGCTAGAGAACTGCGTTGGCATATAGTTAGTATAAAACGTATGTGTGATTACAGCAGTAGAATCCCAACCTATTGAACCCTGGACAGTGGTCTCATTTCATTGGAAGCAACTCAATCATAACATCTTATCTATGGACGTGCTGAGTCATGGAATTCAACTGTGGCCAATAGCCAAGCAGCAGGGTTACTTATGGCTGTCATTGATTGGTTGATTCCTGAGCACAAAGCTGAAAGGGCACATACCAGGAACACAGCCTGAAGCAGAAACTAACAGCAGCGCTTTACTTTGCTCTCTCATTCTTGCAGCTCCTTTCCGACAACTGACTACCTATCATGTGGTGTCACTCTCTCACTGTTACTAGTTTCTCCCAGCCGCTCTCCCTTCATTTTCCCTCTTTCAAATAACCATGGCCCATTACCATTGCCCCTCTGTTATGTAATTGTATCTGGAATAGCAAAGCAGAGCTGCCCATGTCCAGGGGTCACCATTCCTCTGAGGCTTACATCCTGGTCCTTCATCGCCATGGTCACAGTGCTTCCAAACATTGTCAGTGTCGGATTTTTCACAACGAAAAGCCAGTTTAACGGTTTCAGTCTTGTAGCCACCATTCAAAACTTTAAATCACATCTATAGGCCTTACTTTCAGTACAATTTCCAATATATTACATAAGCATTGGAAGGCAGTACCAATATAATGCATAGGAATAAAAGGGTTGATTGATTTCAGGGAGAATTAGCTTTAAAGTTCTTAGTTGAGCTTTTTGTTATAAATGGTCTATGTACATGCCCAGGAATTTTTTTGCAAGTCATTTTGTTCCTTCAAATATAAACTAGGCACTCTCAGCATTTCTGACTGGAGGTCAGTCCCATTGTACATAATTTGGTCATTTGGGATACGGAGTAAAAGAACAGTAGGGGCACACTACAGAGGCCTCTATATTAAGTCATCTCCATCTGCAAATCTGTAATGAGCAAGGGAGCTGAAACAGTGGGGAGAGAAGAGAACCTCAGTTCAACTGAGGCAGGCACACTTTCTAATGGAAATTCAGATACAATCATCCCAGAATGCACCTCTCTCTGCCTAATAATCGGCGACCAGAACAAGGCAGCCATTGAGAAGAGTGACTGTAATCTGGTTCACCAAACTCCAAAGCTGCCCGCTATAATTAGCTCCTTTCTCCATCAAACACAGGCTTACACTGACTCACAAGCAAACCCCTCTTGTAATACATGAGAGAGGGAGATTCAGCGAAAGGCACAATTTTAGATGAGCAGGGAAATGTTTCACCCTTGGCATATGGGGTCAGCAGCATTGACAGGTAGGCTAGCTGTGAAATCTGCAAATGAACAGGTGAGAGGCCACTGTTTCGTTCAGCAGCACAGTGGTTTGTGGAAATAAAAGCGGGGACTGACATGGAAATACCAACATATGGGGAACGGTATCATACTAACTGGCAGAAACACCTGATTCCTTATTAAAATAACCTGCTCACAACTGGGCTAACTGGTTTAAGGTGTGTTTGACACCAAGGAGCTCAAGCACTTTACAATTACATTTCTCATTCTACTACTGATCAAGTACTGAGAAGTCAAATGATGAATCAGAATTCGATATGATATGACTAGCATACACGGTTTGTTAAAAAGATTGCCGTTACAAACCCTTTGTTGATCCGTCTGCAACAGAGGTCTTCAACGGGGGTCCACGACCCATAGGGGGTCCGTGGTAGTACTGCAGGGTTTTTTTGGGGGAAATTTTTGGTTGATTGCACAATTTTTTTTTTTTTTTTTAAAAAGCATTTCCAACCAATTTTTTTTTCAAAAATGTAAAAGTCTTTGAATACACTTTAACATGAAACCAACATATTGTTGCGAATGGATAAATGGAGGCAGAAGACGTTATCTTTCGGTCAGCAATGCACACATTCAGCAACACACAAGACCTCTCTCAAATTTGGCCCCGGTCACTCACAGCAGAGACTAGCCTAGACCTGTCCCTCCAAGCCTCCTGTACACAAAGAGGAAGACCCGCCCCTATCGCTGCTGTGCCATCACGGTTCCCTGTGATTGGCCTATTCAGGCTAAGATCCCATACACAAGGACGCACGCTGCACTATTATTGAAAAGAAGATACCTTTGTAAAAAAAATAGAACAAATAAAAAATAAAAAACAGTCTAAAACACTGCAGCTCTTATCCACAACAGCCAGTACTGAGGCAAGTATATTATTATGTGTATGGACATTGTTATGAGCGAAAGTGGATCGTTTTGTAACTGACCAAAAAACTCCACAAGCACAAGAGAGATACCCTCCACCTCAGAAACAACCGGTGAAAGTATAAGTGGCAAGGCGGCACCTGCTGCTGATGTAGCAGCTGATAAGGGCAAGCGCAAATGAGAGAAGATACGAAAATATACAGATAATTATCTGAAGTTTGGATTTACCTTCAAGGAGACAGATGGATGGAAATAAAAACATGAATATATAAACCTCTGTATTATTTGAATAGCTTAGTATTGAATTAACAATAACAGGGTAGCTGTGTTGATACATGGCACTAGGCTCAGTTCAATATAAAACACAATTTTATACAATCTATATTGCAGGAGGTCCCTGCTCCATCTCTCCAGCTGCTTGGGCGTCCTTGGCCTGAAAAAGGTTGAAGACCCCTGGTCCATATAATAAAGGACAGAATCTCACTTCCAGTGCCCGAATCAGAGTATCTACATCTTTGGCCTACATCCTGGCGAGCAAAGCCTGCCCTTTCTCTAATCCCAGGAATATGTTCCAATCCCAGAACTCACAACGCAATCTGCAGCCCAGAGGCGGGCAAACAGGGGTAAGTGGGTACACTGGTAGCTAGCCTGCTGTCTGGGCAAATGGCACGGCTATTAGCCGCAGAAGAGGCTTCCTGAGGAGTTGTGACTCCACTGCAAAGGGCCCAATCAAGCAGAGAACAGAAGTGCTGACAGCTGCTAATGCATTTACCTGAGAGCAAACAGACTGTCTTTTACCAGGGAAACTTGTGCGTATGTGTTTACTTCTCTCTGAGCACTGCGCTCCCAATTCAGTTGATTAAGATCAACGAAAGAGAATCTCATCAAAAGTTACTACGGGATATTATAGGATAGGAGTCATCTTATTTGATTGGAAATTATGCAAAATGCAAAACTAGATCTGAAAGGGCATTTGGAGAGCACAGACCATGGCCAAGACCAACAACCCACTTGTGTATTATGTGTAAACACGCAAATGAAAGATTACAAATGTATTAGAAATATGCCAAGGTATGCTGGCTGTACTGCATCCTTGTTTTTGTTCAATTTTGACACGTAATTTCAAGCCCTATTTGTACAGTTATTGAATCAAATTCGCTCCCCTGCGAATATGGTATACAAATTTAAATTCAACAGATCCCAAAGCGCTTTACTGCAGCATTCACACACACTTTGCAGCGGTGTGCAGCCATGCAAAGTGTCAACCAGATAATCAGGAGCAATTGGGGATTCTGTGTCTTGCTCAAGGACACTTCCAAACAATGTCTGGGTGAGGAATCCAACCAGTAACCCTTCTGATTACTAGACGGCCACTCAACATTCACAGCCATGTCAGAGTAGATTTAGTTCCGATGGACACAAACTTTTATCATAATCTGCAGAGTCCCACACATTAATTATAATAATCATAATATTATCACTGTAAATGTATGAGGGTTTTTTTCAGAAAGGGGCATGTAATACTTCCTGAGCAACTAATGAAAATAACAAAAAAGACCTTATGTCACCATGTTAAAGAATGGGGAAACTAAATTTAATAGGGTCTTCCTTGGCCCATGATTCACCCCTGCACCAAGTTGCATGGCAATCGGCCAAGAGTTTTTTGCGTAATCCTGCTGTCAGACAAACAAGCTACCTCAAAAATTAAGAAATAGCAAATTTCCATTATAGAAATTTCCATTATAAATTGAGAAAGTCACGTTTTTTAAAATGTCTCTTCTATCTGACAATGACACAGCATTGCAGACCAAAGCCCTTGCTGCACCACCTCTGATTTAACTGACATCCACCCACTGATCTATTCTTTAAATCCTTAGCCAATCTTAATTCAACGTGACAAGTAGAGTATATCTGCCTTGAACAGAAAATACCAGTACTGATGTCCGGTGGAAAGACGGACAAAAAGGGAGTGGCTGACAGGAAAATGATCACTTCTCAGAGGCAGTCAGATTAAGCTGTGACACATCGGGGACTAGTTCTGACACAAAAACAGATTAATGGCAGTGTGAATTGTTCACATTAGGTCACCCTAATATGCATGTGTCATATATGGTCAGTACTTTATTTTAAAACACAGACTGACAGACAGACATGCAGAATCCAGCGAGTCAAGACAGGAATCCCCACCTGAGGTATTAAATTGGTGTAATAATAGCTAGAAATGCATTGTGTATCCCAAAGGATAAGATCAGTCATTTATGTGACAGGTACAGTTCCCTGAAACCGGTAACTGAATAGTTACCTCCCCAGCAGGGTGTGCGCACATTAGCTGTGTGTGTCACCAGGAGGTTTTGCTGTTTGCATAGTTAGTGGGGCAATTAAAATGGGGAATATACTTATTCATTAACAGAAATATCATATGTGCCCAGCCTCCTTGACCTTAGAGAACTGATTAAATCAAGATTTGTTGCTTCTAAGATGCAAAACATGGGAAACCCGGTGCCCGTTCTGTGTTATAATAGACAAGTTAAAACTAAACTAAAATCTCATTTACAATTCAGTTAATTTGGACCAGGATTTAATCAACACAAAATAACTTGACAGTCCAACACAGATATCTTATTTCGCCCCCTAGAAAATTCAAAGTGCTTATTGTTCCTTATATCCAAGACATACTAGGGAGTTTGTCCAGGCCTGACAGGACCAATGCATTCCAGGTGTAGTTCTACAAACAATTGTTAATGTCCATTTTTATCATCTCTCGTTTAAACATGCATAGCCCAAACTGTAA
>CAAKHC010002250.1:10059-29843 GCA_901007825.1 Macroramphosus scolopax | reverse complement strand
CATCTGTTTTAGATTTATATGTAAAGATAGATAGAGAGAGAGAGAGAGAGAGAGAGAGAGAGAGAGAGCATAAAGAGCTGGACTTTCCATCCTTTTTTTTTGGTCTGGGGGAGGGGAAAACAGGGAGGATTGAGAGAAAGGGGGAGGAAGTGAAAAACTGTCGTAATTGAAACGTGGCCTAATCAGAGTCATTACCATTTTTACCAATTTGCACCACCAAAGATGCTTATTAGGTAACTGTGTTTAATAAGCTGCTCTTTAGAAAACTAACCGTAATGAGCTCTTTAAAGTCTGACTTGAGCGTGATTATGCACTGGAAGTGTTGTGCAGAGCCAAAGCAGACTGGTACATTTAGTCGTGTACAATGTCATTATTAAGCTGCACAAACTCTGCACTTCACACTGCACAATAGTCCCAGCTGGGGCAGTAGACATGCTGAGAAGTATTTATAATTACTGATCATTACAACCCATGGATTTTCATCGCTGGGCGTAAACATAATTATCGGAGCTTTTTTTCTTTTATTCCGCACACACAGGCCACTCTACTTGACAGGCGTGCAAATATTGCAGACGGACAGTAATTACATTTATAGATAAAAACAAGCTCATATTCAAATTTGCGGGAGATATTCTAAGCAGGGGTGGGGCAAAACATTCTATCACAATGTGGAATGGTAATCGCTATGAGGCTCATTCATTTCACATATCAAGTTAAGACTATTTAAACTCAATTTAGAGCTCCATGTGGCAGTAATTCCAATCTTTAGATGGCAGGGTGCCATTTAACCCCCTCATTTAGAGAAGATATGACTTCCTTAGTCGTTGTCTTTTCAAGGGCTACTGTCCATAAATCTCACAGACTGACCGTTATTGGAAACAGATTATTACGAGTGTCCACACCATCGGGAGGCACTGATCCTGGTGGAGTCCAGTCCAAACGGGAACAAACGGTGGAGTACTACCGTAATACTGTGTGTATACTGTGTATATGTCATTCTGATAAACTATTATCTTGTTTTGGTCAAACTAGTGCAGCTAGTAGCTTTTCAATGCAATTAACTAAACATATTTAACAGCAAGTTTTCCCAAAAAAACGTGTATAATGTGTCATACAAGAAATGTCTTTATAGCAACATGTATAGTTAGAAACTGTTAAGAGATTTTCAAAGTAAAACTTCAAAAATACAGTAAATTACACGCAGGCTAAGTTACATTATATGTTGGATTTGCCTTTTTTCATGGGTTTTGTTGTCAAAGAGAAAACATCTGTGTGTGTTATTGGTTGATGTTCCAGCAGACAAAGTCAGTAATGGCCGTATAAGCACAATGACCAATCATGTTCATACTTTGCAGGATAAGCACTGTGATTTGCCTGATGTGGGACATGTCGCTGTGATTTTTTGGAACGCAGGTGCTATAACCGCTAACGTAATAAGGTAATGCATTCTTTGTAGCAAAGCCTAACCTGGATACTTCCAAGTCCCGTGGGTTTCTTAGGCGCTGGTAATGATGAACTCTATTGGCTTGAGGGTAACATGTATTTCTCATTTTTCCCTGTAATACAGTAAATCACGAGGTTGCGAGACTCTATGAGCTGTCATTTCTCTGTCTCAGTGATGCTCATTAAACCATGACTCTTCAGGCCAAGAGGCCCCCGAGGCTCCATCTTCCATTACCATCCTTAGTACAGCTAAATCCACACAAATACTAAACTAACAGCCCTGTACACACAAGTACACTGAATAAAACTAAGACAATTATAAGAGACAGGTGCATTCATAGTGCTCTGTAGTGCATACTGCTGATGAAGACTCAGATGGTTTGTTCGTTAAATGAACACAGTTCTGGAAGCAGACTGTTCAACTTGTTTAACCAGAGAGGCTGTACAGTGGAGGCAGTGGTTCTACAGGCCTCTCTGAACTTGACTACTCTGCCTCTCGAGGGATTACTTACACACTTCAAAAGAAAGGAGAGGCAGATTGTGACCTTGCTACATGAAGGCTCATTGAGCAAAAACGACGCACTAACATCTTCATTCCCCAAAGTCCGATTACCCCAAAGAAGACTCCAATCAAAGAGGCACATGCCAAAGGAAAAAAAGAATGGTGGGGTTTTATCATATTTAGCACATGTTGACTTTTACTGTAATGAAGCTGTTTAATGGCAACAGGAGCCGGTCGTTTAGTGTACAAACCAAGCCAAGCCTCATTGGAAATCAACAGATGATCGTTTTTACTGGTCGGATTCCCAAACCGTTGGGTTTTACAGCCGCGTTAAGAGCGGAGGGAAACACGTTGTAAAGAAAGCTCATTCTTCACGGTGTAACTTCAGAAAGCCGGCGCTGTCACTTCAACCTTTCACAGAGGGAGACTGTTGTATTGCATCTTAAATGGAAATACAGTGGTGAGCAGCAATTAAAAAGCATTTTGACGTCTTTTCTGGACGGTGGTAAGGAAAAGGAAAATAAAGGCTGGATTTGTTTGCACTGGCCTAAAATTGAACCATGCCGATGCAAATTCACCTTTGGAGCTCCAGAGTGAAGTAAGGACGACTGGCAGGGCCGTCTGGTGCTCTATTTATTGTTTCTTATACATTAAAGTGATACAAAGTTTAAATCGAACTCTAATTGAAAATAACCAAGTGAAGAGAAAAGGGATGCTTGCCTCTAACACCTACCATCTTTTTGTTGAAGCATTCCGTGGTATCGACTGAAAGTCTTAAAAGAAGGTCATTTCTCCAATACGGGCCAGACAAAAGGTGAAATGAGACAACTGAAGCAATCTTAGGTCAATATGACATAGAAATCTCTCAGCTATACTGTAATAAAGTTACTGAAGTGAAGTAGTGAAGCCATAAAGGTGAAGCTTTACAAGGAAAGAGCTGTCTAGGAGATTGGTTCGCCCACTGGCAAATAACAGCTTCTAGGAGCCAAGGTGGCATCGTGAGTCCAGTGCCAGGGAGCTGAATTACTGCACCCACTTTCAAAAGCAAGTTTGGAGTTACACATCGCTTTTATCCATCTGGGTGAGTGTGTTTAAAAAAATCTAACATTTTTGTTGAATTTCCCTGAAATCAGGAATAACATTGTTTCTATGTGCAACTGCAGCTGTGTGATTCTTCAGTGAAGACAATTCATGCACACACCCCTTTAAATAAATAATTCGCCCCTAGACCTTCATTAGTTTTGCCTAAAAGAATGTCTTGGGACCAAAATATTGTATTTAATATCATCTTTTGCAGGTATAAGGAAAGTGTGCGGGGAATTTTCTTTTCCTCGTCTATATGAATACTTCCTCCTACGCATCTGCAGAAACTGAAGGTTTGCATGAGTTAAGATTTGAACCATGAAAAAGGTTTGCTGTTCGCACTAGCTCCACATCTTTATCTGAACCAAGTATCTTAGCTGTTCTTAATGTAACCCCAACACAGTGTCATCAATCTGCCATGTGCAGTGCTTAAGTCCAGTTGTATGCACCTCCGAGCATGCAAGGTTAAAGACTAATAATCCTTAACAATCAAAGAAGCAAACAATAACGATGTCTTATGATGTGCCAGTGCTGAAGTTAAGGTCTGGTCAGGTACAAAAATGCCGGCTTACTACTTCATGACTTTTGTTGTCATGTTGATAAATGTGATACTTTATTCTTCCCCGAGGGGACAATAGGACTCTGCATTTGACCCGTCCATAGGAAGTGAACACACACATACCGTGAGTGCGCAAACACACCGGAGCAGCAGGCGGCCGCAGCTGCAACCCACAGGGAGCGGTTGGGGGTTACCTTAGGTTCCTTGCTCAAGGGCACTTCAGCCGGGGATGTTGAGGGAGGGGAGAACACTTTTTAATCATCCCAGCTGCATTAGCATTGACAACAGGAACTGACCAGCGACTGCAGCATTTGCAGAGGTAAAAGTCATCTTTAGATACTAGGATCGAACGTCCGCCTCCGTTATCAAGCTCCAGTGATGGTTTGCTTCATCCACCCTTCTCTGACTTTCTCAGTATATAAAGACATCATTTACTCGTTGCTCTGATCATTAGCCATTTCATACCTGCATGTAAAATTGGACCTTGGCTTATTGTCTGCATGCAATTTGAAAGTCTGAAGTTATTTTCACACAGACTGAAGAAACTGGGCTGGTGAGCGAATCAAAAGCAGGAAATGTTACGAGTCGCAACTGGTTCTTGCAAGATATTATCCACCAGACATAGAAATCATAAAGATGAGCAAATTAAATTATACATAATATGATTCATTTGTCAATATTTCAGTTTGTTTTATGAATTGAACTGAAGCTGTTGCACAATGTTTCCTTTCATCTGCTGTGGCTAAAATCTGTTATTGTTTCATTAATGTTATTTATATGAACGTCAGAAAGGTTCCGAAAGAGGCTGGTCAGAGTCTGTTGAAAGAATCTGTAAAACACTCTGAGGACGGAGGATGAGGGAGTGAGAGCGTTCAAAGAGCTGACTGCTTGGACTGAAATGAGACAAGAAAGGACTTAATAGATTAAGAAATAATGTTAATCTGTGTAAGAAGGAAACGGGTAAAAATAAATGGGATACTTCATAAAAAAATGAATCTGCAATATTAAAATGCAGTTCTTGCTTTTTGCTTTTTAAGTACAGATTGCTGAATTTGCACTTTCAGAGCTCAACCAATTAAAAGCTAATTAATTAGACACAATTCTATTAGGAGACAAATCCCACTCATCAATATACACAACCTAGGGTCAGCCGCTGCTCGAATGCAAACAGGCTCTTTGCACCGTGTGGACTTGAAGAGAAAAGCACAAAAGCGTTTGAGCCGACAATAAACAGTTTGGAACAGATGTATTCGCCGGAGCGAGATCTTATCAGTTCCGGATTGTTGTTATTTCCCTGGATAGAGAACAGGACCAGGAGGCATCACTGGGGCATATAATAGTCACTATTAGGAAAAGGTGTTCAATAACATAGCTCACGAGTGCTCATATGTTACTATGTGCAACATGTTGCACTGATACAGTAATTCAACTGTAATTACGGTGTTATATTAATAACCATAAACCAACTCGGGAAACAACAGCACGAGACAGGGAGAGAAAGAGAGAGAAAAGTACGATGCTTATCTGGGTATGTTTTTATTTATTGCTTCTAACAGACGTTTTCCCACTATCTTTAGGCAGGTATTGATTTATTGGCAATGCAGTGTGAATTTAAATCATTACGGAAATTATTCCTATTATTCACATACAAATGTATTATAATGAAAATATACACAAATGACAGTTTGTTAAAGTGTTCTAATTTAACAATGCAAAGGGTAGACGGATGCAAACTTAATTGATAGTGTTCTAAAATACTTTTATAGTCATAATAGAGGGAATTGGCTTAAATAAAGTCTTTGCTTGCTAAACCTGTATCACAATGGAACGTCGATCTTGCATGTGCCAGCTTTCTATCAATTCCAGAAGAGGATGTAAGTCTGCTGGCTGTATTACAAATACAAATAATTAGTTCACAGATGATTTGCTCTATTTTCCCTCCCTTACAGGTTATGTGCATTAGCCACTGCCGATAAAACACAGGCGATATATACCAGCGATCGACACTTCAGCAATAGTAATAGGAAAATTCTAATGTGCCCTAATATGCATATTATTAAAAATAATCTGCCTCTGGCTAGTTTGATTTCCCTTGATGAATTGTGAAAAGCCGCCAGTGAAGAATCTAAGTATACTAGTCAAGTTTGTGCAAGGCAATTTGTACCAGCTTGCTCGTTTGGGTACGTATGAATTAACAATACTGTAGGAACATTGTGGGTTTCAATCGTTTGGGTTCAACTACACAAGCAGATTCCACATGTGCAGCCTGTGGCCACTGAGGTCTGGAATCTACCTCCCTCCTGGCTGGGTGACGTTGCATGTTCTATTTACAGACCGAGGGTTGAAGTGAGGCTGCAGGGAGTGTAACACTGACCCACATGACCTGTGGCCTAGAAAAGCTGCCTGAAGCTCTGCACACTAAAAACTCCTCACTTCCTTGCTGCAGTCTCTCAAAGCCTTTGTGCATAGTATGTGTCTTTTCTTGCCAAATGATTTGCATCCTTTTTATTCACATCTTTGACTCGTTGTCAATGTATTCCGTGCTGTTGTGGAGTCTGATGCTCTCTCTCTGAAGTCTCAAGTGGGAAGAGAGAAAGGAAATCAGAGAGGCAAAACTGCTTTACTTTCAGGCCCAGTGTCTGCAGGCCACATGTCTCCAGTCATCTGTCACTGGTTTACATACATACTATGACACTTCCTCTCTCTGTGGGAACCCGTTGTCACCACTTGGCCGCCAGCAGAGGCTGACTGGGTGCTAGATGGGTCTCCCCCAGGTACCTCTAGGGAGCCACATTAGGCCTTACTGACAGACTGACAGGAACACACACACATACACACAGGCAGGCGTGCACACTCACATCCACTCAATCCCTCGCCCAAGCACTCACTCCACGAAACAGTACGCCAGCTCACATGCTCCCAAGGCATGGCACACTTTGCATAAGGCAGTGTCTTTGCTGGTGCACCAATTTTTTCAGACACAAAATTATTTTTCACCCCTCTAGCCTCTCCATGCTACATGGAAGTTTTGAAATGAATAATGGAAACAACAGAGCAGAAGGCTCATGGGATCCATTTAAAGATGTGGGAGAGGCAATGCAGTCAGGGTTCGGACTGCGGAAACATCACGCTCAACTAAATGAATCTACCATTGTTCTGTAAAGTATAGAAATGAGGCTATTTACTGCACGCCGGCGCATGAAAAGCCAACAATGCTTTTAATGCGCCGCCGTTATACAGAGTAAAATTGTAACAAAAAAATCTACATTTTTTTATTCTAACAAATAAATATGTTGTGCAGCAAGAAGCAGCCGAAGGATTCTCCATGATGCTGTCGGTAGACGTGATATTTAAATTGAATATTCGACTTTTACTTTTCAAATTGAACAGGAACTTTTTGTATTGCGCACAACAGACCGACTGCCTTGATTTCCTTGTGGGAGTTGAAGTTTTTTCCTTCGACTTTTCTGTGTAAAACCTTCACTTGGTATTTCCACCTTGCCTCCCCAGATACTTAAAGTGGAAGTGAGCGAGCAAGCGTGGGGCAATCCACTGTAACAGCTATTTTAGACCACGCAAAGTCAACATGACTCCCGGAGGTGATTTCCTGTTAATGAACACAAAAGAAGTGTCAGCCCTCATAAAGCTCTGAGATGATACTGAACTCTTGAGTGCTCTTTTTTTTTTTTTTTGCACACTTCTTTTTCTCATTTAAATTAATCGAATTCCACGTGGAATCTAAGAAGCACAGTCAAATAGGCCACACGCCAGACAACAAGACTTTTAGTGCACCTACACCGTGTGAGAAGAAGGTTATTCGGTGTTAATAAAAGAAGCGGCTTTATGAATCGAAATGTGCTAATTTGCCGGTAATCAAAAGGCAAAATATAACTATATTGTAAGTGGTTCATATTTCTGAATAAAACAATTGTCGAGAGCAGCTACACTGTAACGTGAAGGAAAGGTTATTTATGGTTTATGCAGTTATCTAACACAGATGTTTACACCTCAATAAGCTGGGCGGTATAACAGCAGCACATATCATCACCAGCTATCTCCAATTGTCCTGCCTCACTCCTGCACAGGCTGCTGTGTCACAGTGTCACTGCAGACACCCGCTGCCCAGCTACAGCCTAACACCTTAAAACTACATGGCAGCAGATTCTACCCCCTCTGCCCCCTCTGCCGTCCCTCCACTCATCCTCTTCCTCTCCTCCTCTCCACACCATCAGGCAGACCCCAACCCCTCCTTTCCCATCCCTGGCACTAAAGCCTCCCTCTGCCAGCGCCTGGCGTAACGCCAACATGGAGTCAGGTGACCGACTCCACGCTGGTTGAATGAATTGCTGAGAACTTTGCAAAATGCACAGATAGCTCCCGTTTTTCCTGATTATCATTATAGCGATATGCATGCATCTGATGCGACGATTAGGACAGTAAATACTTGTAATAAAAAAATCAATTACTGCTTGAATAAAATTATAATCATTATTTAAGGTGCACATTTCAATTAACTAATGATTCCACTGGAAAGATAAAATGATTGACATACACATTAATTCTACAATGTCCTCCAGATAACATTATATTTAGATGTTTTAGTTTAATTTTATGTAGGATCAAAGCAGTGTTGAGGGTTAAAGGAAAAGGCATAGAGGCAAATTTGGGGGTTTTGATAAAAATGTGTGTTTCTTAGAGTGACTTACATAGATTGAAACCGCCTGGTGAAACAGTATGTAAAGGGGAGTTTTCAGTGGAGCTCGGATGGCAGCCTCGATTGCCAGATTAGTCAGACACTGTTTTGTGAAAACACAAGAGGAATTTCAATACCGCAAAATATTGAGTTTTCTCTTATCCACTCGTGAAAGGCTTACTGCACTCTCACAATACAAAACTCCCCAACAGCATGCAATAAAGAAACACCTTGGAAGAAGGACAGGGAGGGAAAAAAAAAGCACCTCTCTTCACCAAGGTTACTCAATGATAAGCAACAGCACTCAGGCACACAATGACGCCTCAAAGTGCCAGCTATTTTCAAAAGTCATAGAAATGTAGATTTTGATCATTGTAGTCCTCGAGGGTTGGATGTTCACTGTCTGAAAGTAACAGTAAATAACGCGGCCTGAGAAATAATTAAAAGATACGGAAAGCAGCTTCAGTCATAATCGTACGATTTCTTAAGGAGGAATAACATGATCGCAGCTCAATTCGAGCCTTGTTTGTAAAGACAACAAATAACATATTCAGCCATACTATGTAATGCATAATTCAAGAGGTAGGTCAAGATGAGGAGACTGTGAACAATTATCAAATATTTCTTTAAATGCAGAATCTAACAAATAACAGTGGAGCAGCCTGGTAACATTCTCGGAATATCAACCGTCGCTGCACTAAAGATGATCTCCACTCTCTTTGGTCACTAAAAGTCCGGAATTGAGCATGTCACAGTAATGAGCAGCGCAATGAAAAGCGTAGACGTCTCTGGCTGCTGCCACTGGGGGTATGATAATTACAGAGGCGAAATCTATGAATGCACATGGATCTCCTACAAGTCCAGATTAAAAGCCTTGGTGCTAAACCTAGTTTAGTCCACCTGGGGATCGTCTATTCTAGCCAATCCCCTGCTGGCTCTGGTCTGCCTCTGTCTCCTTATGAGATGCAGAGACATCTCATGTGAAGGTGATGAAACAAAGACTCAATGTGTCGGAAATGAGGAGAATAACTTTAAGGCAGCGAATGCAAAGTGTAAGTAATACACCTGGTATATATAGCCAAAATAATGTTTGAAATTCGTCATGTAGTGAAGCCTAAGAACTATAAGCGCATCGTCAATGATGGTATGGATAACAATAACTTCATAGAACGGACGCTTGAAAGCATTAGTTTCTTTATAAAGAAGAAGTGTGAAGGAGATAAAGAGAAAATAAGACGTTCTCTCCTCTCTCAGGCTGTTTCTAGAGGAAAACAAGCTCAAAGAGAACCAGGCAGGCCGGCATTCACACACACTGCATGCACAAACAGAAACACACTGAAACACATGCAAGCACACAATCAAAAGACAACATTTTTAAACAATACAATACAAGTGGAGAGCTGTTTCAGTGGAGCTGTTTTAATTACAGGCAGCAGTTAAAAATACTGTCCTAAAGCAGGAATTATGTATTTGGTGTGATTAGAGAAAACATGACAGTCATGTAGCTCGGAGACATGTGAAGGGTAAGTAAATGGAGCCAATGGTCGGCACATGCATTTTAGAAAATGTCTATGCCATATGCTGTCACTCAGAAGAAGAAAAAAAACAAGTCTGAGCAGACAGTCGCTGTGTCTAAATGAGATGGTGGGAGCTGTGTGTGTGTGTGTGTGTGTGTGTGTGTGCGTGGGGGGGGGGATGTCAAGGATTCATGGTCCTTCATCTTCGCAGTAGAGCAAACACATCCCTCAGTATAGCAACAGACAGCTGCCTCCACTTTCTAATGCAGTCCAACTTAGATCACGGCAAGAATTGTCAGCGTAGAGAGGAAAAACACAAAGATAACATAGCAAGCTGCCACGTGGGAGACAACATAGATGTAGATACAAGAGGGGGAGACAAAAAGAGAAAAAAGGGAGAGAGCAGGCACGGAGGAATACACAGAATACAGAAGAAAGACTGGAGTGATTTGTCGGTGCTGCTGGTTTTACTCCACTGGGGTCTCCCGTGCTTTTTATATGAAAATCAGGCAAGGCAGCATTTAACATATTTGCTTAAAGATGACAATCCTGCACTGATCCGGTACGATATAGTCAAGGGGCTGCGTGGGATTTCCTGTAGGTACTGACGAACAGATCCATCTCTAAAGATGAACATTTGATCGATTTACAACAGCCCTGCAGACATCCCAGGGGGTGTTTACACAAAGTCAACCCAGGGTAATCACCAACTGGCTTACATGTCACCATTAGTGTACATGCATAAAGTGTCACTGTTGACGTGCGCCGCTTCTTTATGGTAAACGCTTTGGGTCACGCAGTCAATTTTTAAGCGATCACTTATAATGTTACACACTTCAGATTATGGACAGAGCGTTTACAGAGGCTCAATTACCAAACAGAAACACAAGACACCGTGAAGTGAAGGATTAATCTTGTGTGCATGACCCGGGTTGTGTATCCTCAGACATCTATGATCACATAAATTGACACTAATATAGATATAAGGCAGGGATATAAATTATAAGACATGATATTAGATAGCGTGGATTTCTATAAATCATTTCAGGAAAGGTTAACTGATGTTGCTCCGTTTGTACAAAAGTAGAACATTTGAGCATATAAAGCAGTAATTTGCACAGGAAGAAAAAGTCACATATATATATATATCTATATAGATATAGATATATAGATATATATATAAATCATCTGGATTTATTTTCTAAATCTCTCCGACTAAAAAAAAAAAAAGGACGATGTGTGTGGGAGAATCTTTTCTCTGGCCACCATCTACCAGCTTTCTCTGCCCGTACGTCAATGTGAAATTATGAATTATTTGCTTTACTTCACACGGCGTCTTGTTATTATTTATCTCCAGCATTTTAAAGTGTGAACACGTTTGACATTCTGTAAAGTGAGTGATGAAAACAAGGGGGTCAGCATCTGTCGTCAAGTTCTGCTCAGCTATTCATATCAAGCAACAGCTTAGATTGCTATCAGACGTGTTACCCTATCAGAAGTAAATAGAGCTGTCAGCTTCTTTCCATGCACACCGGCGGAGCCTGGGGTTAAATAAGGACCAGTAACAATCACCTAACACACTGCAGGAACTCAGACATGGAACCCTTTGAGGGCTTTATATGTGACAACTGTAGTCAGGCAGCACTTAATAATTAGGATGTTTATGATAGAAGACAAGATTCAATAAATACAAGAACATTGTTTCTGCCATGCAGCTATTTTATGTAATTTAGTAAGATGAACTTCTCAAACACTCAACATTCAAACCACCACTCACACACACATTTAGATTTTTGCATTTATCTTCAGCTTGAAATATAAAGTGGCTGATTTAAACAGATTGTATAGATATTTTGAGTGAGTGCATGCAGGCTGGCGGTATTTAAATATAATTGATGTTTATGTTCAGTGTCATGATCAGCATTTTTTTAAGTAATCAGAATATCAACATAAATGTGTTCAGTTTTGTTATGAAAGACAAAAAACCTGGACAACAAATGGAATACCCAATTTATAAAAAAAAAAAAAAAAGCATTGCAACTAAACACTTAAACATAATGGACGTGGTTGTAATGTGCATTTTTTCCTAGTGAGTGACGGATGCTGGAATACTGTTATTTTTGAAGAGGAATGAAAACACACTTCAGCTCACTAATGATGATGTTAATTTCCTCTCAACACAGGCAAAACATGCAAATGAAATGTGTGGATACAATTAAGTAAATTGTGCTATTGGAGGTGGAATTGCTGCACTTAGGACCAAGTGTTTGCCAAAGAGAGACAGACCACAAGTTGTTACTTCTCCTGACTTTGTGTGCGAGCTTAGTTTCATGCTCTGATTTGTTATTTCCCCTGGAACACGAGTTCCATGGTGAGGAATTATAAAATGAAAACGTGAGTGTGTGTGTGTGAGAGTGAGAGTGTCAAAACAACATGAAAATACAGAGAATTACTTCTTAAATAAATAGAATTTAAAAGGAGCTTAACTGTATTTTCCTTATGGTCATTCTATCCTTCACAGGCGTTGGACACACTGATAATAATCTCAGCATACTTTTGTTTGATTACAATAACCTTTTTGTGAAACTATTGACTTGTGTGTTAAAACACAATGTATAGTAGAATTCTAATGCAACCACAACTTTACGTGAAACTGTAATTGCATTTATATATTCACATACATTTAGCAAGATGTATTATTGTTTAAACATTGATAAGACTGGGCTGAAGGCATGTCATGAATTTAAAGGTTTATGGGATTTTCCGGCTGTCCTGACAATATTTTTTATATAAATCCTTTTAGGCAAACATTGTATTTCGGCACAAAAGCAAATTATGCCGTAACAGTGCATGAGTACAAAATAAAAGTGTAAAAGTAAAGTAAGCAAGTAAAAAAATGACCAGCCCTCTTGATGCATTCATGCACTTTGTCTTTTAGGTATGTTCATATTATATATAACATTACATTTTTTCATGCACAAAATATGAAAGCAATGAGAAAGAAAGTGAAATTGCACTTAAAGAATGTGAGTATGAAACCAATTAAAATGGGGTGTAATTCTCCAGCCTTCACAAAGTAGGCTGCTTTGATCCTAATTCGTAATGGCACTTCTATGAAATTAAGCACATGACTTCCCCAAATGTCTGCACCGTGGTCTTAAAATCACAGCAAAATCAGGAAACTTTTGAAGAGGATGCATGCATGCATGAAGAAAAACAAAATACAAGGACAACAACAGCCTCTTTTTTCAAATATGGCAACAATGAGACAGCAGTGATTAGTAATATAAAAACGGACATACCATAAATACTGGTGCTAGTGATCATGTCTTCAAGCCTAAAAACAAGAGAGGGGAAAAACAGCAGATTCGGAATTTTCACGAGGAGGAATTCCAATGGTTGCTTCTCATTACAGCCACTTTTTTCCTCCGCTATCGGATTTCACAACTTAAAGAAGAAAAGAAAAAAAAAAAAAAAAAAAAACCACTGTTCCTTGTTCTTTCTTCAGGTATTCATTTGGGATCGTTTTGCGTGTAATTAAGAAGAACAAAAAACAAGGAAAAGGAGACATAAAAAAAAGGGGCTCTGGAGGGAGACCCGAAAGCTACACGGGGACGCTGTCACCTCATGCAGGAGATGAAAGCAGCGAATGTATGAGACTGTGCATGACATAAAACACATATTCTTCATGCCGCCCATTAGCGGAAGAGGCTAAAGCAGCATGATGCCCCCCCTCCCCTTACTTTGTTTCTCCAAGCAGTTGCCCCACCACCACCGGCGCAATGACAACTCATCTATTAAGCTTCCTGCCTGCGGTTATTGCGGCAAGTTGCAATCAGGCTGCCATGCAAAAAAAAAAAAAAACTTCTGATTGCGGGGAAAGTTACTTAATAGATCATTGTGTAGAAACTGCGCAGCGTGAATCGTGAAGTGGGTCCGGGGAGCGTCCGAGCCTCGGTTCGGTCCCGGGGAACGCGGCGGTAATTGGAACGTGCGAGACTGACTGGCCGCGCTGCAGTTGCGGATTGCGCGTGTGGAGCCGCTTCTCTATTTTTAATTGTCACCATCACTGACAAGAGGATGAGGCTTACCTGTGTAGGTGACAGGGCAGCTGTAGGCTTTATAGCACCATCGATCCGGTGAGTGTGGAGAGGAATAGCTCGCTGGGGTTAAGCGCTGCTGCTCGCGATTTAAAACCATTCCAAGTAAGTGAGGGGAAGACTGACCACAGCCTCTGCCATGTTGGAATTCCAAACCCTGGACAGCTGCTCCACTGACTGGAGGCAGCATGCTGCACACTGCGCATGATCTCTGCGGCGGGAGCCAAATTCAAAGAAAGTCCACCTTAATGAGCCCTCAATAGCCTAATATGACAACATCTTGCCAAAAACTATTCCATGTATTAACAGCATGGCTGCAGGTTGGGATTATTTCCATCGTCTATTTATCAGTCTATCATTTTTTTTTTTTTAAATCAACTGATTCATTATTTAGTGCATAAACGACCTCAACATATCTTCACATAGCTTTTGTATTCTTATCAGTGGCAAGATGAACTGATTCATCCTCTGGATATTAGCCATGATTATTGCATCTGTGAAGCTGTAAAAAAAATACACATTTGATGTTTTACTATGTACATCATTAAGACTATGAATCATCAAATGTATAATTGAAAAGTGTCCTGTTCACATCTCCTAAGTGACGGTCCTGCATCTTAACCGTTCCACCACAAACACTTCTCCCCTTCCGACTTTGTTGGTAACCAACCAACCAACACCAACAAAGTCCACACAGGGAGTCTTGTATTGTGTTGTGGGTGGATGGTGAATATGCATGACTTTCATCTGGGAGATGTGGGTTTCAAACCCACTGGAGGCTTTCGGCTATTCTTTTATGTAGCTAACTTGAAATGATTGGTCTTCTCCACCATAAGGAAATAGTTTGCATGGGCTTAAAAGATAGAGGCTGAACCGAGTACATTATTTACACTGAGGTCAAATAGTACATGTGATCAATTACCGCCTTTTTTTTTTGAGTTGTTTCTTTGATAATGTCAGAAATTAAATACTTCTACTTCATGTTTATAATTAAGGTCTTATGGATGTTGTAAACATGTAAATAAACATGTAGTAAAATGAATACTTCTGTGTTTGTACTTATAACTTATACTGATTGAGATGTGGTTTAGCAGTTTATACTGCTGCACCACTTTATTATCTGCACTCGGCCTTGAAAGAGGGAGGTAATCTCTACTCCTTTGGGGAAGCGATGCAGGAAGACCCTGGTTAGACACATGATATGAGCGTTGGCACCAGTAGTCCCATTATGGCTTCTCATATCCATACCCAAGGCCCTAAGAGTGATGCATTGATTCAGCCTTCAGTGCTCCCCTGACTCGACCATGCTAATTCCAACTGCATGAGGTCTTCGGAGAAATCCTACCCATAAGGCAGGACACACAGCAGCAACTCAGCTGCTCTGGACAACGACAGTCTGAGCTCGTTCGGTCTGGCGTCCCCGTTAGCAGAGGTTATCTTTTGTTCCTGCTGTAATTTCTCATCATATTTATAAAGCGTTAAATTCTAAAGTTTGGAGAGAAAAATCAACCGAGATTAAAAAACTGTCCAAGAATGATGTAGAGACAATGTCGAGGAAAATAATCCTAATTACAGGATGTGTGTGAGTTCATATAATTGGCTGCTGGAGGATACATGTGTGATTTTTTTTTTTTTTTTCAACCAAAGTGGAATAATTGCCCTTTAATGCTCTGCAGCAACAACCAGGAGTGGATGTCCACGCTTATAGGAACAGCCTGTGAAAATCTCTGTGTGCTATGGAGGTCACGGTGAAAACAATAGCTGTGCATTTCCAGGTGTAGCCGCGTCCATTGTCTCCTTCCTCACACGGGCACGTCTGTGCCTTTGTCCTTGTGTCAGCAGCAGGCAGGACATTCTGAATTATTTTGCTCAGCTGCCTCCCTGAACTCTTGCTACAGCACGTCAATGCACACATCATGCAGACACCCACACACACAGCTACTGGGATCACAGTTCATGCCCATCACATGCTTGAATCCTACTTGACACGGATCAGACCAGAAAGAAAGTCATGCAGTTTGCTGAGAATTTGTTATCAGGCTGTTTCAAATGAAAATGTCAGATTATGGATTTTTTTTTTTTTTCAATGGTTATCTGAAAAGAAAGAGGACGTAAGATTAAATTGGGTTGTTGTTGTATTTCAGGAAGAGATATTCTCCAGTACTCTCTTGAGGAAAGGGGACATGAATGTCAGGTTTTACCTCATATTGTGAAAGAATAAACACCGAATCAATGTAAAATACTTTGTCAGGTTGTCTTGCATGTGCTCACACACACGCGGCAAAATCGTTTATTTCCACAGGAACGAGGTTGGGGATTCTACATGTGACTGGCTGTTTCTCCTTGTGCCTACAGACTCTTATGTCATGTGTGATCACTTCAACAGTGTTTTATTGTTCTTGCCATGAAACACAGACTTAGGAAACCAGCTGCATCATTTCTTCTTTCCACAGAAGCATGTAAGCAAACAAACAATGGCTGTTTTCATTCCCTTGATCAGTGGTTAGCAGGAATAGACTCAATTTTGTGTAATTATAACATCATCTTCCTTCAATTTAAACCCAACAATTGTGTATTTTAAAAATACTCTCGCTGTCACTGAAATCTATTTTCCATCATTATCTCCAAACTGTGTTTATATTTTCTATCATTACAAAACCAAATTTTTTGATCATAATCAACACATATTTAGGCTGAGGAAACTTTACCTTATTATACACATTGAAATGTAATGCAAGAGGGAACCGGCTATAGAGAGAGAGCGATGTGCAAAAAAGTAAAAAACTACAAGCTCAATTTCCCCCAGTTATTTCAAGATGTGTATCTAAGTCTCTGTATGGTCTGGGACTAAGATCGTAATAGGGACGAGCTTGAAGTGAATAGAGCCCAGAGAGGATAAGCTACTAAATCTGGCAATAAAAGCAATTTGATTTACAGTAAATTCCACAAGGCTGACAGTGCCTCAGCTCAGGGCATAAACACTCCTTTCAATGCTGCGCCTCAGTTCTGACTGCTGTAAACTACAATCACACAGACACGCCGCTCAGCAGCAGTGACTTTGATAAATCACCAGGAAGTCTCACTGTTGCCTTAAACTAGAACTTGTTCAGTTGCAATTCTGCATTTGGACCCTTCTAATGTATATCGGAGGGGGCTTTAGCAGTAATCTGTCATTGATTGATTCGGTGTGACCAAATCCCCTCTCGGTTCTCCTCAGGATCACTGCTGAGACAAAGCTGTGTGTTTACAGAGGGATGGAGGTATAAGAGAGGCGGGTGCTTTATTTACCTGCAGCATTAACATAGTTATTTACTTACTAAGGAGTTTGTTTGTTGGAACTGTATTCATGCACTCATGGATCAACAATCCATGTTCGTACCAGTGTGCAAAAAGACCCACTGATAACTTAATGGAACACAATCATGTGCATCTCGTGATACAACAGCAGAAATGTATTTAACAATTAAAACATATTTATTCCCAATGTGACAAAACAGGTTGAAAAGCAGTTAAGAAACGGTGCTGGGTATTGATCCCCCTTACCGGCAGATCCATTTTAATTAAATATGAACAGTGAGTGCTGCATTGACGGCGGCAGAGCAACTGACGCTTCTTGCCTCTTCGAAAAATATTGCAAACTACAAATGAAGACATGCACTCGCATTTAATTAGACGTGAAGTATTTAAGCGAGGCAGGGCTATATCTGACACATTTTGTATTCCAATAATATTTTAGTTATTTTTAAAAGATTGTCTGAATATGAACATCCGTGCATGAATTTTAATCGAAACACTTAAATGGTAATTATTCCACTCAGGCTCAAACGTAGGTAACAAATGGAATTCAATCAGTGTCCATGCATAATGATGGTCATTAGGAGAAAGAAAATAATAATGACATCCTATCTGCATTAAACCTGCAGACACTTTACACAATGATCCTGAAGCCATTATTGATCTCCATGGAGATAAGCAATTGTCACTTTTCAGCATTATGCATGAATGTTAAATACAGCTCGTTTTGTTTTCCTGCAAACTATTTCAGCCGACGCTTCATTTTCATTTGATTTACTTCTTTAACATGATTGTAATTTGGGTTCATTGTTACGGCAGCCTCCTCTGGTTGCCTCTTTCTTTTTTCACCCATCCCAGGTTCCAAAAAAAACCTTGTAAAAATCCAACCCAATGATGCCGTAGAGATGCTTTATTGGCTTCTCTTGTGTGCAAACCAGCTATATGTAATGCAATGCAGCGATCCAGAAATTAGAACTCACCAACGACTGTTGCTTCCTGCATTATGGTTTAAAGTTAAAGTGAGGGCAAAGTGCCAAACGGTTGATCGAGCCAAAATAAACTGCACATATTTGAAAATGTTCAGTTGTCTACCATGTATTTAATATACAATCCTTAGAGATTTAAAACCCACACTCATGTATTAGTTTAAAATCCTTGTATGAATAATTTTTATAATATCGTAACAGTTGCTTACACATATTGTACAATAGGCAGTATGTATTGAGTCTTCTCCAAGACAGCCACTTGGTTGAATAATTAAATAAGATCTCAAACCAAATGATCCATGATTTACAGGCCTTCTGTTGCCAACTAGCTCCATCTGTTTGGCTTTGAGAGCTCTGACACAGTGGCTCTTGTGAGTGAAACAGCAATAATGTAATTGTGGATGTGACAGATACACCAGATGATACAGAGACTGTTCGAAAGTCTGGTCCAAGGCATACTGTACCGCACAGTGTCATATGGTCCGCAAGAAAGCACCATGAAAACAGTTTCATAAAAAGCTCTTCCACCAACTCTTCATCACGATTAACTTTGAAGAGCCTCCGCGGTGACTTTCATGTGCGGTAAACGCGAGCTACATAAACTGGAACAAAAGCATCTCTAGCAGCATACATCACAGAGGTACTGTATCTTAATTGAATAGCAGGCTACTGAGCTTGGAGGGTGAAGGACAATAGTAGCAATGCCAGTTTGGCCGGGTGCCAGTGGACAATGCAGAGCAGGCCTCAGCTCTCAGCAGCAGGCAGAGCCCGCGGCTGAGTCGGCATCGGGAGAGACAGCCTCTGCTGCTTTGATGGATCTGTCATAGCAGCCAGTGTCTGCCCTCAGCTAGAGTTCAGGTATTCACCGCCGAAAACATGCTGCTATTGGTAAGTTTGTTTCCCTTTTCTTATCCATGTCAATGATAATACAAGTGTCTCTGATCAGTAACCTGTTAACATTATTTATCAATTCATATGGGCTCATCAAAAGCCACTGTATGCTTGTAAAGGACATATAATGCACATTAATTTATTCACTATAACCAAATGCTGATTTCCATTTAAAACAATTTGGGGCTACATACTTGGCATATCCACTAAGACTAAGTTATCTTCATGTGTATTTTTCTTTATGGATGGAAGGTTTTTTATTTACAAAATTGATTTTATTTCAATAGTTATGATCATCATTCACATAATTTGTGATACTTGTTTTGTTATAATGAAGAATGGGGAAACTATACCAACACAGCTTTCTAAGAAGTAGTTCCTACCAGTTAATTTGAATTGTTTTAGTTCCCAAATAACTGAATAACATTGTATCTAAAGGTCGGTATCGTCTTGCCCAGTGTCACTTTGCATTAGTGTTTAAAGGATACACTGCAGGTAAGAAATATTTTCTTCTTTTCCTGTCTTCAGTGCGATGAATTAAAGCAGATACAAGAATTAGGTTTGTTTATGTTTTTATTACATTAACATGATGCAGAGCAAAGAAATGTATGAGGAATAAGTGAAGGAATCCATAAAGAATCAGACCAACAAGCAGAGTTGATATATGAATAAAACCTCATCATTTCCATCCCTAGTCATGAGTTTGTTGCTTGACA
>CAAKHC010002250.1:0-10039 GCA_901007825.1 Macroramphosus scolopax | reverse complement strand
ATTCCCATCATGAGTTTGTTGCTTGACAACAGACCAGTTCACTCAGCGTGCACAGTTATTCTGCAATGACCATAAGAAAACAACATATATACCAAGACTCATCTGTGTTTCATGAGAGCCAGTCAGCACCTTTGTCTCTATAGTGCCTCGGCTTGTTTACACTGAACCGAACAGACTGCAGAATCGTGCCCATCCAAGTAAAACACCAAGTTTTGTAGGGAGCCTCTTTTTATACGGACGTCTTCTCGTCTCCAAGACGACCTCCGCTGCCGGCTCCCCGGCGGAACAACAGCGATCCTTCCATTCTATATTCGTGCAGAAGGGTGAAGCACAATTTTGAAAATAAATGAATACATACATCAAAAAACTTGAAATGTTCCTATGTGTGTCTTAAAAATATTTACACTTCAGGTGGAGTCAGCAATTATAACACAGGACTCTCTTTTTCAAATTCAGTGATTGTCCTCACAGTCTGTTCTGTGTAAGGCTGAAAAAGAATCGTCATTTAATAGCCAATTAACCCATTTGGTCCCCCCCATCCCCCCAATGCCTAACTGAATAATCTGCCCTCGGCTTCTGATGTCTTACGTCTCTTCTGACAAGTTCTCAGTCCACAACGTCAAATAAAAAATGCTGCCAGTTCGTCAAATAGCAACGCTTTCTCACGCCCTTTGCGTAAACCGTCAATATGACACCGATCCGGTGGTGTCATCAATATACAGCGAGAAAGTCCATGTAACGAGGAAGACTGACGTTTACGTGAATGGCTTTACATTGGAGTTCATCTAAAAAGGTGCCTTGTATGTAGATATGAGACGTCATTGTTCTGATGGTCAAATGCGCCCAGTTGTTGGCGCTCCATGAATTTTGGGGCTGGAGCTTCAAAAGGAGCCCTGAAAAGAAGGGTTGAATTTGGCTGTTGAGCTTAAATATCAACAACATACCTCCAGGGTCACGTTATCATTATACAGAAGAAACAGCAACACTCAACGTCAGCATGTTTAATACACTTTCGATCTCAACAGCTGAGTTATGTGCAGACAAATGTGGGAAACTAGGAGGCTCGTTGAAACGCAGCGCCAGGAGTTGCATTCATTTCGCGAGGCATTGCTTTTTCCAAACGGCTCCAAGACTTCCTGATCGGCTGTAATCCCCAGCTTTCACACATAAGTCACTGAGAGCGATGGAGTCCCCTCTGTTTACTCACTCCAAACCAAATGATCTTTCACAAGTAGACCACTTCAGATGTGAAATGGAATTTGCCAGGGTGTTCTATCCCAAGTCTATTTCTCTGTACGCTTTGCCAATTCCCAAATAGGGTTCAGTGGCTCACAGATAATGTCTGTGAGGATTGAGCTAGGCTCCTCTGCTGTTTTAATGGCCCACGGGAAAAGGTATTTGACAGAAGTAAAAAAAAAAAAAAACAGTCTTAAGCACATGCACAGCACTGATTTTATTTTGTTCTTGCTGGAAAATGCATTTGTCGCAGAGTAAGAGGTGTTTCAGCATGTTAAGCATTTACCATAATAGCCCCTGTGCTATATATTTCACTGAAATTTAACACCAAAATCATGCAGCTTATCCAGTTAATAATGTGAGAACAAGCAAGGCTGCTATTAATATTATAGTAGGTGGGTTTTAATGTAAAATACATGCAATAAAAAATGTAATTTATTTCCGAAACCAGCAACTGTTTTTTTTTCATCCTCTTACATGCAGGAGTCAAAAGAGCATAAACTAGCTGATGGCTTTATCTTTGCAGCGGTTGACAGTGTTACTGCTTTGGTTCGTAGTTATGATAAATGGTTGTTTTAGGAGGGTTGCATTTACTTTGTAGAGTCATTATGAGAATATTATGTATGAGAAAACAGCCATTAATATTCATTATAATTGTAAACCACTGAGCTGAATGCTGATGCGTTCGGATGCCGGCACGGGAAGGTTGTTTTTTTTTTCTTCTCTTCTGTATGTCTCACTGCTTCCTTTCAGTAATAGTAGTAGGAAGTTGTCTGTTAGCGAGACACGGTAACATAATCTGACTTTTACTACGTTCTACACTCAATCAGTAAGCTCATCACACCCTCGAGGGAAGAAGAAATTAACACACGAGAGCATGCGCTTGTTGTAAAAAAAAACATCATTCCTGTTAGGGCAGGACCTCAGACATTATATATGTTTCAGTAACTATAAAATACCTCATTCTCTGTGTATTTGACCCACTTTTGTGGAATTCAGTTCATAAGATGTCCCATATTCTCCAAAGGATACAGTGCTCTTATTCCAGTTGATAAGAGCTCCGATTTTGTTTGTTTCTGGTAATTGGAGCAATGTTGAATCGAGGAGCACTGATACATTTCCCAGCCTATGTGTGGATGAGGTTGGCGATGGAAGGGAAAGGTCAGACCCTGATGTTGCCTTTGTCCCCCAGGGCCCTCAGCAGTAAGGGCCAGAGAACACCACAAACAATTAAACATGTTGCTTCTCAGGGTAGAGCGGCCGGACTCCGGTTGGTCGGAGAAGTTTGCACCTTGGCGGGCTGCCGTTGGTCACTCTTCACAGCAATAATCTGCCGGTCTGAGCAATCAATACAACCGCGACAGCTTCAGCTTCCATTAGTGCAGACATCTCTGGAGTGCCCGTGCATGAGTGGAGGAGCACAGAATAGGTATCAACAAAGGCACTCGCATGCACACACATACAGATATATTCAAGCTCATGCACAGATTCCTCCATTCATGCATGCACATGCACGCATGGGCACTGACACTTGTATGTACAAGGACGCAGCAGGCAGAAATAGACATATTCACCGAAACACACGGAGGAATTTTGACAGATTGCGTTACTGTATTTAGCATTTTAAATATGTCATTGTTACAGTGCCATACATCCTGCAGCACATGGATTTCTAGCTATATGCATGTTACATATGTCAAAACCATGTTGCTTGAACGGGTTTCCAACAACGTAACGACACCGAGCGGCACCTCAGTGAGAACTATATGGTCATCTGTTGTTCCTGAATAGGAGATAATAACAATTCAGCCCTCTGGGCGTCTGAGACAGCGCTGTGTGTACTGGGGCTCGTCCATCTGTGTGCTCTTGCTTGCTTCTTTTCTAGCACAGTAATGGACTCAACAAGTGAAACCCCGTTGGCACAGTGCCAGCAAGACCAGCTCATGCAGATTTACAATTAATCCAAAAAAAAAAGTCAATTTTTTTTGTCATTATTCCTTGTTGTGAAAAACAGTAATGGGTGTTATTGCAGTAATTTGTTCTATTAGGATAACTGCTATAAAATAATGATTACAACTATTTTTTTGTCAATTATATGTTTCATTATCCGGTTGTTATTTTTAATTAATATAAGGACAATGGGAATGTGTGTTTTTTTCTTCATTTAATTTCTACATCCAGGCTGACAAAAAGCTGGAGGAATTGGAAGAATTTGCAAAGCGGTCGCAGCGATAAAAGGAGAGCAATCCTTGAATGTGGGAAGTACTCAAGGTTGGTTTAAAAGAGGGCGTTTTTTTTCTCTTCATTTTTATCATCAATACCTTTATCGCTGTGCAGACAATACGGGGAAGAAGAGCGCCGTGAGAGGGTGATCTGAGATACACACCAGCAAATGACATGCCTTTGTACCGGGCAGATAATGATTAATAAAAGACTTTCTGACTAGTTAAATCTGAACCAGAAACACTTAAAACATCTATTGTGCAGAAAAGAGGTTTGACTGCCGCTGTCAGAGAAACAATCTCTCTATTTTATGATGATGTTACGCAATTGTCTGTCCTCTCTTTAAAGGTCCACGGTGTCAAGATTTAGAGGGATCTGTTAGTCGAAATGGAATCTAATATACATAAATGTTTTTGTGTAACTAAGAATAACACATTGGGTTTTTTGTTATCTTACAATAAGCCCTTTGTATCCACATCGGGGGCCGGTCCTCTTCCACAGAGACCATCATGTTGGATCTACATCTTAGGACTGTCAGACCTTATGATTTGTAGTAGTAGTAGGCCGACTCTTTGAAGCTGCATCCTCCATAAACAAGCTATTCCTG
Organism: Macroramphosus scolopax; assembly: GCA_901007825.1. Taxonomy (NCBI): domain Eukaryota; kingdom Metazoa; phylum Chordata; class Actinopteri; order Syngnathiformes; family Centriscidae; genus Macroramphosus; species Macroramphosus scolopax. The sequence continues at coordinate 5,973 of CAAKHC010002250.1, read as the reverse complement.
TGTTCTGCTGTTCTTTTCTGCTTTTATTTGTATTCCCTTTTTCATTAGCTATGTGTTCGCTGAATGCTTCTCGCCCAGGAACTCCAAGGCCACATTGTTGACACAAGAGACCGGCTGATTGTGCTGAAGCTGCCCGGCCGGCATTGCAGCCACAACAACGGGCATCCCTGCAGAAATTATTGGGACAAACAGAGGGGAAATAAAGTGATAAGGAGGGAGAGTCCATATAACAGTGAAGGAGGCAGAAGAGGTGAATTAAACCGTAGCCCCCTTAAATTTTTAAAGGAAATTTGAGATCAGTGGACGATGGATGAACTAGGAATCAGGTGGACCTCAGTGAGTATAGTTTTATATAGCTTCACAGAGACATGGCTACAGGAGGATATGACTGGACCCCAAATTCAGAATATCAGGTTCTATTTCCTCCAGTATATGTGAGATATACTGTACTGCACTTCTCATTTCGTTTCTCATGATCAAGTTCATTTCATTCTTGTGGATCTTTCTGTGAGCTGTGTGCAATTCGTCGTCGCCTGTAGGTTCAATTTCTCTTAATTATTTAGCGACCTTTCGATATAGCCGCGGCAATTAGCTGATGAGTTTGTCTGTACTGTGGGTCAGTATCATTAGGATGTAATCAACACAAACACAGGGAAGCTTTTCCAGAAGAGGGACTAGCTTGGCATTCAAGTACCTTCCTACATTTCATTCATTTCACAAAAATAACCAAAATGTCTTGTATGAAGGGAAGACACATGATAGATGCTACAAGAGAATAAGCTGAGATGAAAGACATAAATAAGAACCCAAAAGATGAATCATAGCAAAATGTTTTATGTGATTTATACTTTTTAATTCCTTACAGTTGACCTGTTGTTTCTTTCATCTCATGTGTCCCATGAGTTGTTAACTTAAGCTCCTCTATCAATTAGCATCATGTCCTGAGCATCACTCAGCATTGACATTATAAGCATTTAATAAAGGGGACAGTCTTTCCTGACCTGCTTCGGGTCGCCCTGATGCCACTGAACATTCTGCTGATATGTTCTGTATGAGCACAACACAACTTTGCTGACACATGTAATTAAATTGTTCATTAAATGTTATTCTGTAATCAAAATGATGCCTTATTATGGGAATTGGAGAAAAAAAAGATAACAATCCAGGGAGCATCGTGTCCCTTTCAAATTATATCTGCTGGTGCAGTTTGGTTGTATGTGATGGTCATTACAGGGAGACGGGTCATTTTGTTTGTCTGAAACTTGGTTTTGTGTTTCTGGATCCGTGGTAGAAATAGATCGAGACAGGGAGTGGAGAAACAGACTAACAGACACCAGGGTGTTCTTATTATTGTCCAAACAAGCAATTAGATGTCTGTGCAGTGACAGAGGTGACTGTCTTTATTTAAGAAATAGTGTTTGGCAGAAGATTTTGTGGAAATAAATGTTCTCCTTGCAGTTTTAGATGGTGGCACATGTCACCAGGCAGCAGGTTGGTCCTGCACAGAGGGAAGCCCTATTGGGGGCTGCTGGTGGGGATGAAGTTATTATTGTGTTACCGTGGAGAAGATGTGTCAAAAACACAGTTCAGTATTGACTGATCTACTGTTCCAGCATGGCTCAATCGTTTGTTTAATAAATTCCTTGGAGGCAGTATATAATCCTCTCTGTAACATAAAGAAAAAGTGGTAATACTTCTTAACAATAACATGCTATTAAGTATTAATGAATCATTTGTGAAGCACAGTTCCTGTATGATTACACACCTTTTATGCCTAATTGATAAGAATCAATTGTAAATACTTTGTAAGATATAGGAAGTCCTGACATTGTATGAGGTCGCACAAATTGCTTGACTAACACCTAATTAATTACCTGAATTAATCATGTGTATTAATACATGCATAAATATACATCTAAATGGCTTGATGATCATCTACTCATCCATCTTATCAACCATTTACAACCTAAAACAACTTGTTTCTAATTCATGTAATACTTAAGATGCTTAACTAATAAAGTATGAAAATTTAATTATTACAAATATTATAGATGAGCTCATTAACCAAAAATTAACCATTTATAAATGTTCATCAATTACGTACACATGTGTAATAAATGTAGGAACAATGCTTATAAATTATTAATTAATGATTTACTCATGCTTAATTAATACTTCTTTGGGGAAAGATTATGAAGTGTAGTATTTTCACATTATGATCGTTATGGGTTCCTATAAAGGCTTCTGGTAATTAGATGTAGAAAGAGGTTAATGGACACAATGTGATCAACTACACCCATGTTTTCAGCCACCCCCTGAGTTGTGATATCCCTTTAAAGCTGCAATTATAAGAAGATTAACAAGTTGATGCTGTTCGACAGGATGCTGTGAGAATGTATTTCGGTTCCAAGAGCACTTGGCTGGTTACCATCTCTCAAGGTGACAGAAATCTTGCCGATCTTGCACGACAGTGAAGGGCGATGGACAGACAGGCTGGGTGTAGCTCATGAATCTGAAAGTCACTGCTGTTGGCCTGTTCTTAGTGCCCCAGTCCACCGGATCAGCTTTACTCAGCAGATTCCTCCCCGGTGGGAAACAGGAGAGGCTGCAGGCGGCTGAAAGCAGCCCAACATGGCACATGGCGAAAGCCCTCACTGTCCTAATGCTAATTATTGATCAGATGATTAAGGCAGATGAAGAGATTTTTTTTTTTGAAAGTGGGAGCTCTGACTTGTCGAGAGAGAGCTGCCAAAAGATCAATACTTTCAATCATGCCAGAGAGCTCTTCTGTCAGTCACGCTGAGTAAGGTGATTACAATTGAGTCTTAAGACAATGAAGAACTTCACGGGGCTTCCTCAGGCACACTCAGCCTCCTCCTAGGGAGTCCGATGAACTCAGACCTGCTAAACAGGCCTGCAAACCACTTCAGCCGAAGCCCCGAGAGACCGGCCCCGCTACACTGCTTCCAAACTCACCAGGTCTCACCTGTGAACAAATAGAATGTGCACACAAACACACACGTAGAACTGAGACCAGATGCATCAGACTCTGTATAGATTCCTGACTGAAACTGTGTGTGCGCACAACGGCAGAAATGCACATACACATCTCAGATTTCTAAAGCTGTGCGTATGCGCGTTCATTTTTTTTAAATCTCAATCCTTGTGAAATTGTATGCACATGCACGAGCCAGTTTTCTGCTCCCATCTTTAGCGATGAATTGCTGTAGAAAATCCCTTAATTAGTCATTTGCATATGAGAATGCTTGCACAAGTTATTAAGACATGGCAATGAAAACAACAGCATGTGTGTACGACAGAGGCTATCGGCTTTGTAAGTTCAGAGCAAAAGCAGATGTTAATGCAGGTATGCTTGTTTGTAAACAGGGAATATAGGAATTGTCATTTCATTACACGATTTAGAGTTTTATGTTCCATTCTAACTCACGTCATCATCCTCTTCCATTTCACCGTATGGGGTTTGACTTGCTCTAAAGAACATGTGTACGCATATTCCAAAGTATGCATGAGTACGCACATGCACATTCTCAATGCACATTATTCCTAATCAGCACCATGTGTGGGTAAAAGGCATATGCATGACTTCTGTAATAACACATTACATACACATACACACATGCATAATAATAATAATCATAATAATAATAGTAATAATAGTTACTTTGGTTTTTGACAATGGTTGTGTGGTATTTTTGGAGATACTGTTTTAACCTTAACTTGTATTTTTGTTTCTAAGGTACAAGATAAAATGTTCCTTTACAATGTTTAGCCGTTTTAAAATGTGAAATTGTCATAGTTCAAGAATTCCAGTTAAGGACAGAGAGAGGTTGGCACGTCTGCTGCAAGTGTGCAACAAAGATCCACTAATAGTTTTGTGTGGAGGATATTTCTATGTCTTTAACAGGCAGCATGTACCAGTGTCCATCCCTCTGTGTCTGACACCAGCCTTTCAGAGAGCAGGTGACTTGTTAGTACTCTAAGCAACAACGGGAACAGATGTGTCCCTGACAGTGGATGGATGGTCAGGGTCCATCTGGTCAGTGCAGCCCTGGACAGGAATGATGAATACAGCTTCATCAGTGAATAGCTGTCATCAATCGCATGCCGTGGCGATGGCTGGTGACAGCCACACGCCAGCGCCAGGCCCCAGGTGTGGTGAGCAGGGAGCGGGCAGGCTCTGGAATGCAGGTCAATCAAGTCCCAGCCAATGTTATATATCGCAATGTAAAACTGAATGCATTACAAAGCAGATGAAGAGCACTTCTTCGTAAGGGTGGTCTGCTGGTGCTTTGGTACACACACAGACTGGGATTTATTTCAGCGCGGGGCTGCTGTTGAGCCCCTGTGGTAAGGACAAGTACCAGGCGTCTAGACAAGTCATGGCTCTACATTGTCTTCCTTGGCAGTCCCAAATGAAATGTGCTGCATCCTTGTCTGCTCCAGTGCATAGACACAGAGAGGTACTAAAACACTGACCTTGCTTCAGACCATTCTGAATATGTTATGGCTCCCGGTTCCCTTGAACTGTCACAACTTTAAATCGACCACTTCTAATGGTTTCATACACTGTGTGGTGATCATTATGCAGCACGGTCCACCTGCTCTTCGTCTCCAGCCTCAGACCGCCTTGAAATGTACCTTCTTACCAGATCAAACCATATTGTGTATCCCTCTGATTATTGTATTTATTTGCTGTTGTAAGAATAGACAAATAAATAAGTACAGCAAAGCCTATCTGCCCATATAGCCGTGACATGGTGGGCGTGTTCTACGACCTCGGGTTCAGTGAAAATTGGCAACTTTCAGAAATGCACTGATTTCTACCAGGCAATTCAACAAGAACTGGGAGAAGAAATGACAAGTGTAGAGCGTAAACACGGGATGCTTTATGCTCATATAGGGTTTAAACGTTGTTCCAAAAAATAAAATAAAGATGAATTGACAAACACTGTTCATAGTCTTTAATTGTGAAAACACACTAGAGGTAAATAAGAGGACTTTGAACAAAATGAATCAGATAATAAGACGTTATTTTATACAGCTGTCACAGGTACCATCTAGACCTTGAGATATGAAATGCATGACCACAAAGGGGAGGGCCTAAAGAAACAGGTGCATGTATAACCTATTAGAGAGCAGTCTAATACATATTTATTGGCATATTTCACTCCAGATGTCTGCTGATATCGAAATAATAATAATACTAATTTTGCTGATAATGTTGATAATAATCCTAATAATAATAAACATCATCATAATCATAAAAATACCAGTCTATTTACGTTAAAATATAACTCCTCCCTATCATCAAATACTTTTGCGTTGCTACATAATGGATTGCAATGGGGCTCATGTAGCATCCGATTTTAGCCTCTCTGCTGGGTGAGGAGCTCCGTGGAGAGAGAAAGCTTGTGTTATATGTCAGTGAATCATTTAAAACTTTAAATTATTCGTTTGAATATGTATCAAAAATATTTTATTTTGAAAGCGTCTGCCATGCATGAGCAGAGCAATAAGATTTAATCCCTGCGTTGTCGCGTCTCGTAATACTTGGCCCGTATACAATTTGTATGCTTCCCAGTTGTTATTCCTTTGGCTCGGTACAGACATTTTCAACTAAAGAAAGGTAAGCCAGCAAAGAGCTGGTTTTGTATTTCTGCTGCCCTGTCGTTTTCTCAGCAGGATGTCTCTGGGGGAAATCAAGGGGAGGGGAAGGCCATGGGGGAGGGGTCTTAGCAGAAAATACATACAGACATCACATCTCCCAAACACATCGGCTGTCTGATGCTGCTTATGTGTGATTAAACATCTGCCTCTAAACAGACTATGTCTCATGACCCGCTTGGTGTGTGTCTCTGATGTGTTGTACTGCTATCTCTCTCTCTCTCTCTCTCTCTCTCTCTCTCTCTCTCTCTCTCTCTCTCTCTCTCTCTCTCTCTCTCTCTCTCGCTC
>CAAKHC010002249.1:38639-52063 GCA_901007825.1 Macroramphosus scolopax | reverse complement strand
ATGTGTGAGTGTATGAGCTCATACCTGCGAGAGCAAGGCAAGGCTCTCGTGTCAGAGGAGGGAGAGGGAAAGAACCCCGTGGACTACATCCAGGTACGCCAGTTGGCTTATCAGAAGACGAAGAAGAAGATGTCTTGTAGGAATGGTGGAACTGTGAAACCTTTAACTAATTCAGTGTTGAACCCTGTTGAACGCTTTCTTTGAGACATTTGTCTTGGTTCATTACAGCACGCCAGAGCATACAATGCCGTCCCTCAGTGTAATCGTAATGCATGTCAATAAGATCAGATAAGAAGATAACTGATCTGACCTCCTGTGTTAGTGGCCACAAACCTTCATGCTGTGCTTTTAACTACACACTGTTTTTCCACTGCACTCTTTCACATGTGAGTTTATATAAGGTACTAGCAACAAAACAGTTTTTCTGAGAGTCCATGATTTTGTAACATATTCTCTCTGGTCTTGAGTCCTATGTTCCTGTTCTTAATAAGACAACAGCTTCATTGTTGTCTGATGACATCTGCTCTTTTTTTTTTGCCGTCACTCTTATTAAATCTCTCATTAGAGCGTTAAGCTTCTACTCATGCAGACTACTGCTCTATTTACCCTACTCAACCCCATCTCCCTGCCTTCTTCCCACAGGGTTTGCTGGACCTGAAGTCGCGTTTTGACCGCTTCCTCCAGGAATCTTTTAACAATGACCGGCTTTTTAAACAAACAATTGCTGGTGATTTTGAGTACTTCCTCAACCTCAACTCTCGCTCGCCTGAGTACCTCTCGCTCTTCATTGATGACAAATTGAAGAAAGGAGTAAAAGGGGTGAGCTCTCCCATGGATCCTTACTGGACATAGGTCAAAGTAACAGATATCACAGGCTTGCTTAATAAGGATTTTATCCCACTGCAACTCACCATCCCTTTGATTTTGTGCCAAACTACATATCCAACAAACAAGCAATGCCATGATTCATTATAGATCCCTCAAAGTAGGGAATATTCTAAATATTCCAATGTGTCAACTCTTATTGTACCATTCTGTGTATCAAAGCAAGTTCAGAGGGATTATGACACAACTCAGTTTATGACCATCCTATGTGACCTGTATCATTTTGCTGCTTTTAATCCAGCTGACAGAACAGGAGGTGGAGTCTATACTGGACAAGGCCATGGTGCTGTTCCGCTTCATGCAGGAGAAGGACGTGTTTGAGAGGTACTACAAGCAGCACCTGGCCCGCAGGCTTCTCACCAACAAGAGTGTCTCTGACGACTCAGAGAAGAACATGATCTCAAAACTCAAGGTGATTAGAGGGTGATAACACCAAATTATGTTCTTTGGAATAACTAGTTTCAGTCAATATTTAATCTGATGAAAAACCTCTGGTCTGTAAATGAGAACTAGTTTCTAGTCCAAATCAATTTATGCAAATGATTTTTCTCCTGTGCTTTATCACTGCCCACCCAATCTGAAGAGTCACTTTTAATCATCACTATAACTTGTATGTTTGTCAGCTGTTGAGGCATTCAGTGGGATCCTGTTGTTTGGAATTGAAACCTTCATGGTAAAGGTTTATGATTTTAATTCCTCTGGTCTTCCTTGATCAGACTGAGTGCGGTTGTCAGTTCACCTCTAAGTTGGAGGGCATGTTCCGGGATATGAGCATCTCAAACACCACCATGGACGAGTTTAGACAACATCTGCAGACAACTGGGGTGAGCACACACAACACGCCACTGTTCATCCTGTCACATTAATGAGCGCACATGATATCTATAATCAGTACACGGCTGCTTGTATTACTGAGCATTGCTTTGTTGCTTGGTTACATTAATATAATTATTTCATAACTAACTATATCCTGGGAATACATCAGCTAATTTGCATGCTTGTGATGCACCGTCACATCGGTTTTTGTCACCATGTTGTAGGTTGTAGAAACCGGTCATTGCCATGGAATTGGAAAATGGTATTTTCAAAGCCTGAAGCCTGAAAGTTTAGGATCAGTCTTGGAACTACCCTTCACAAATACCTGTATATTGCAGTATACTTGTTTCAGTTAAAAAAACAATGTACATTGGTTAATCTTGTGTTTATTTGTCATGAAACCATATAGATTCTCATTAATTTTAGGTAAACATGCTGTTAAATTCTGACATGGATTTTATATTCTTATTTTTCATGTGTACACAGACATTTCAGAGAATGTGTGATGATGCTGATTTGCCTGAAAAAGCCTGGAAACGTATTGTTAAAACTGTTAATGAACCCTGCCAGTGTGATTCATTTTTAGCATTAAAACAGCTTATTTGCATAATTCCAGGCTAATGACAACAGCTGCTGTGTATTCAGCTATATTGACGTCTAAAATAATGGATCATGGAGAAAGTTGGAGGCGACTAAAAGTTGACTTCTTAACTTGAAGGATAATTCTGGTATTTTTTCCCTCCCAAAACAGCTGCAAAGTTATCACACATGTCTAAGCATGTCCAATAGAAATGCTGGACTGATTCATACATTTTAAATAACAATCTCATCTTGTGAGTGGCAAAAACAAGTCAGTGATGCCGACTTTTACTTACAATTATTTACACCCCAATTGATTGGAAAGTAGGTTTAAAATACTGTAATTATCCTTTGACTGCCTCTCTGACCTGACCCTCTTTGAGCAGCAAATGTTAATGTTTTGCCGAAGCCCAATTTTCCCCAAAACACCGAGAAACATCAAGGAGGTATTTTAACATTAACACACTCGGGAGGCTGTTTTGCAAAAGCTTAGTTATTTGCGTGACAAATTGCTGTTTTAGTCGGAGCGAAGGGCTGAAAGGGAAGAGAAAAGGATAGGTTTACAAATTTACCTGGTGTATTCTGGGCATCCTGTCAACTTGTAATTTCACACATAAATGTGACAGAGCAGTGAGTCCCAGTGTGCTATTACAGCAGCATGGTGGTCTGAATCCTGTCTTTTTTTTTTTTCTGACTGCAGGTTTCACTTGGAGGAGTTGATCTCACTGTGAGAGTCTTGACCACGGGTTACTGGCCAACACAATCAGCAACACCCAAGTGCAGCATCCCCCCTTCACCGCGACATGCATTTGAAGTCTTTAGAAGGTCAGTCAATTGTACATTTCATTGCTGATGTGTTTGTAGTTTTATCATCTTCACATTATTTTGATTTCAAGTAATTTTTTTAATGTATCTGTGTGTGATCCAATAAGAGATTAAACTTTAAGTAAAGCACTGCATGATTTGGAAAGTAACCAGAGGTAGACTAACAACCTTGTCTCTGTTGCAGCTGTGTTCTAAAACTATAACTGATTCGTCCATCAGGGCCTGTTTCAGAGCATGCCAGAAATGTTCAGTTGGATTGATAAAGGCTCACTGACTTCTCTTAGAGCATAACCTAGTGTGACTCCACTCTGCTTTTAGGTTTTATCTTGGTAAGCACAGCGGCAGACAACTCACCCTGCAGCACCATATGGGCTCTGCAGATTTAAACGCCACCTTCTATGGTCCCATCAAAAAGGTATGTTCCACCTTAATGGGGAATGTCAGCTCCTTTCAGACCATTAATACTGTGTGCTAAAATGATGACATAGAGGCAATGTTTCATGAACTCATAACTTATGTCAATAGTGCAATTTCATTCCTGCTCTGTGTCATTGTTTTGTTATGAAAGTGTAGAGGTCAGTTCTCAAGATTGTATTTTAAGCATTGAAGTTTACACAAAGATAAATCAATACTACTTAAGATGCAAAAACAGTTCATAACAGCTGCATGCTGTTCACAGAGAATTAAAAACTGAAGTAATTACTGGTAGACTGTCATGTTAATTTTTTCTAATGTTCAACAGGAGGATGGGTCAGAGGTTGGAGTGGGAGGAGCACAAGTAACAGGCTCCAACACAAGGAAGCACATCCTGCAGGTCTCCACCTTCCAGATGACCATCCTCATGCTTTTCAACAACAGAGAGAAGTCCACATTTGAAGTACGGACTTTAATGCTCCTTCGCAATAGCTCAGCATGCAACGGTTTCTTCTGTACCACAATAGGGATATTTTACACCAAGGAACATAAATAGGAGCCTTCATCGACAAGTTTAAGATCCCTGACTCTTGATTTCCACCTCATGTAGGAGATCCAGCAGGAGACAGATATCCCAGAGAGGGAGCTGGTGCGAGCGCTGCAGTCGCTGGCCTGTGGGAAACCCACTCAGAGAGTTCTAACCAAGGAGCCAAAGTCCAAGGAGATCGAGAGTGGCCATGTTTTTACAGTCAACGACCAGTTTACCTCGAAGCTGCACCGTGTAAAGATCCAGACAGGTACCCAAAACCATCTAGTTAATCTAAATTTTTCTGAGTAGAAGCAAAGTAATGTTTTATTTTGCATGTTTACTGTTTACTGCATGTGTACACTGCAGTCTGTTGCAGACTTCATGTTTGACAGCTCACTGTGAATGAGTTCCAAACTCGTCTGTCACCTTCCCTAACAGTTTCATATTTTATCAGATGAGCAATGTTCCACTATTAATTTCACTAAGCAAGGAAGAAAATGAACTGTACTGCAAAGACACAAGTTGTGCATAAGTGTACCGTCAGTGCAGAATAGCATGTACAGTCAATTTACCACTATTCAACTCATAAATGATTTCAAGCACGCTCATGCACATATTCCTTCAGTCACACATTTGTTTTTTCCTCCTAGTGGCTGCCAAACAGGGGGAGTCAGACCCAGAGAGGAAGGAGACACGACAGAAAGTGGACGACGACAGAAAGCATGAGATTGAAGCTGCAATCGTTCGCATCATGAAATCCAGAAAGAAGATGCAGCACAACGTTCTAGTAGCAGAGGTCAATCGAAATTGTTATTATTTACACTTCCACATGAACACATTGTCTGTCCTTTAACGCACCACCTTGGTGATGAAGAGTTGCGCCCTTGAAGGGCAACATGAAGCTGGTATCGGACTCCCCAGACATTTGACAGTGTAGACTTCCTGACACAAATACATTTGTATCTTCTGACTAAAACAGACCCACATTCTTGACAACTGTGTTGTAATTGAACGAACTAAATTTGCTGATTGATGTGTTTGGTGTCTCCACAGGTCACGCAGCAGTTGCGAGCGCGATTCCTTCCTAGTCCTGTAGTTATCAAGAAGCGCATTGAAGGACTCATTGAGAGGGAATATTTGGCACGAACACCAGAGGACCGCAAAGTGTACACTTACGTAGCGTAAAACAAGTGAATACAGTGAAACATGTTGAGAGAAACTGCAAGCCTTGTTTTTGTGGACTGCTATGCGTTTGAATGAACTTGGAAGTGCTTTCATTATTGATTCTGGGATACACTGGGAAGCTTTACTTTTCTTCCATCAAAAAGTGTATTAGAAAATGATGCAAAAGATTTCTAGCAATATTAGATTTCTTCTGCTAAGAGAAATGACAGGAGGGGATCTAGTTTTGTACAAACTCATGTTTCTTGTGGCCTTCGGAGAGAACGGCGTGAGCCTGTTTGCCAATTAACCATGTGCTGTTCTTGACAGAGGATCTCTGTCACTAAGCAAACATGTGGCTACATGGAGACCGAGAAAACATTTGAATTCACTCCCCTGTTTTAAATGTTGATGTCAATGTGTTATGTTTGTGTTTTGTGGCACAATGATGTTTGTACAGGTTGACAGACACTCTTGGCCTTTTTTTTTTCCTCTCAAGAGGATTTTAAATTTTGAAGAGGAGGACGACATGTTCACTAATGCAGACCTGGTTTACAATGGCAGTATACTACATTTAGAGAATGTGAGATTTCATGAGTGTTTAACTTATGTTACAAATTTGTCTGTTTTCACAGTTGTTTTAATGTCTGAAATGAATTAAGTGCACCTCACATAGCTGAAATATTTAATGCCATTTTCAGATCCATTGTTTGAGCCAGATCTGTATTAGTGGTTGGAGAGATCAAGAACTGAAGCTTCACAACATGCTTTTATCTGTAATGGACCAATTGGGGGAATTAGACAAACATAAAGCTCCGTAGATGGTCTTTGATGGTCATGACACATTATTCACTTCAGGCCTGCTGTATGATCGGTCAAAGAATTATATCCTCTCTTTTGAATGGAAGGTTCCCTGTGGTGCAGATTTTTTTTTCATTCTTGACCGCGGTTTGAATGATCGGAACCATTCTAGCACCATGTTCTAATGTGTACAAATTGTAAAATAATTATTGTACTCACTGCAAAGGTGGATTGTACAGGGCCTTGTTTTCATCATAATAAATGTAGAGTTAAAAAAGGGTTATTTTTTTTTTATTTTTTTACATCTTTCATGAGAAGGCTAAATGTCAGAAATACTTTGCTCTCTAACCATAATTAAAGCTTAATGTAGACGGTTACCCACAGTGAAAATCCCCGTGTTCACACAAGGAACTTGGCAGGCCTCTGAAGTACTTTGTCTGTGCTGCAGTATTTTGAGTGCAATTTTTTTATACTGTCACTCTTATCTTCATGGCGAATTATACCCTGTTCAGTAGGTTGAGTACCATTCTGAGGTATTTGTGCTTCTATTCTAGACAACTATTTAGTTTTATACTCCTTGTCAACACCCCTGCATTTTTTTTGGCAGCTGTATTCTTTACAGTCAACTCATGAATATATCGTAAAAATGGGAACATTTCTGCATGGAATCTTCCACTTTATAATGTAAAAACACATAATTCTGTGACGATTATGTTCCTTCATTGCAATTGGATAATTTTTAATTTGTGCATTTGCCATTTTATTTGAGTAAAAGTCCAGAATATACACATTGTTTAATGCAGTTGAAAAAATATAACCAGCACCTCAAACTGGAGCCTCCGTAGATTTCAACTAACACTTAAAGCTCTTAGTAACCCCACACAATGTCAGTCATCTGCTATCCTTATGCATTACATTGTCTTATTGATTGAATATTGAACCTTAGGTCTCCATAAAGCAGATAGGATATATTTACCGCGTAAAGTGTTTGCCGGGAGAACACATAAAGTGTGTATTATTAGTAATCTGGCAGATGAGTGTGTCTCATGGATTACCTATAGAGGGACCTGGATGGGAATCCACTATTACTAAGGGGTGTGCTCCAAAAGTGACAAACCTAGAGTTTAATGCTCTTTGTGGGGTCTTAGCAAACAATGGCTTAAACCTGAAGGGTTTAGAGGCTCCCCTCCATACGTCCCCTGCACTTTTAAATCTGTTCAGCCCGTCTGGACTGTCTTTGTCCTCTCACGTTGTTAGTCGCATGCCATCTGCTCCCGTTATTACAGGCGGCTTTAAATTTCATACAACTTCAGCTGGCTGCTTTCGCCCGGAATATGCACAATAACTTCATAGCTCGTCCTAACATGTTGCAGTTAGTTTTTGTTTTGCCTCTTTTGGACCACATTTACAACTTTACCGCGCCTGTATTTTAACATAGGGGTGTACGGTTGCCTGGTGACGTCAGCGTCCCAGAAAGATTCCCGTTTTTTGGAGCTGGCTGCGCTAAGAAGTGAAACAGGATGCTTTCCACCCTCACCGAACCGCAGCCACGACTCGAACCTTCTGTCCGAGCAGATGTGAAAGGTGTGTTGGACGATGTTTGGAAGAGCAGCGGTGTTAAAGAGAGGAGACTATGAAAACGTGGACTCCGGAGCTGAAACTGCCGAGTGAGTCAAACTGTTGTTAGCTCTAGGCTAAAACCAGCTAGCCAACTTCGCTTTTTAGCCTGTAAACCCAAGGGGAACTAATTTCAGCCAAATTAGTAAATTCTCATGGGATGCATTTTTCTAACAGTGACTTATAGTGTTGGTTCAAAGTCTAAACCACTACATTGAGGAGTTTGTGTGTGTGTGTTTAATGTATTTATATACCCTTAATTAACGTTAGGTTTTCAAGCTTATGTTAGCAAACAACGAATAATGTGTTGTCATGGTGACCATCCCTAAGCAAAAGGGCAGGTTTCCAAACCCGCCACCACAAGATGGAGACAGATTTTATGACTTTCCTCCAGACCTGTCTAAACTGCAAACATGATCATCTTATGTTACATCGTTTTCAGATCGGACTCCAGCAGGATGTCAACATCTTGCGGTAAGTGTCCCTTCTCTCTTAGTGTAATTATAAGGGTGTTCTAGTGATTATGCTCTACACTTCCATAAAGATGAACTAATTGCTCACGAGACAGTTTTTCTTCAAAGAATGACCACCAACGAGGAAGCAGAGTAAGAAATAGCAGACCTGTTAACCATGTGTCAAACTCCACAAACTCTGGAATCTACAATTCCCATAATGCATCTCGAAAATGTCTTCTCCCTTATGGCAGATGCCCACATCAAATGCCACATCCCCACTTTGTTTCAAAATAAAATATTCTTGCCAAGCCCAAACAGTGATTATCCTCATGACATAGTCAAGATTTATTTTCTGTCTTCGTTTTCTTTGCTCCTCCAGAGACACAGAAGACATAATGAGAGTGTTAGTCGTTAGTCGAAAGTCAAATGGAAAAGCATAAAGATCCTGTTAGTCTATGAGAGATGTTCTCTAAATAATGAATCAGAATCTCAGAATAATGAAAAACTTCTTAAAATAATTACTTGTTATCTCAAAATATAGAGAATAATAAGAACTAGATTTGTCATTATTCTGAGGTCATGAACCCATTATTTGTAGATAAGAATTCATTATTTCGAGAAAACCTTTAACTATCGACTTACAGGGATCTTTAAATGTTTTCATCACAGTGGCAGCAAAGGGCTTCCATACAGTCATACTCCCCTTGGCGAGTAAATAGATTTTACATGCAAAGTTACTGAAGTGCCCTTCTTAAGATATCTCAACATTTATCACAGTTTCTGATAAACTGTTGTGCAGACAAGTGGTCATGTGCATTGGGTTTTGCAAATGCAGTTCCATGTATTTCATTCATTCTCATCTGGGTATAGGAATTGTGTCGCTTGAAATTAATTTTGAACATGATTTAACCGGCTATAAAGCCAATAGATTTTCTTCACCATCTCATGATTTGCATGGCATTGCAAGTAATATAAATCATTGAAACTGGAATTTGTGTGTATCTTTGTGCATGTGTGCTACCCTAGTTGAGCTCATAAAGCGGCAGTTCAGGCAGCAGCAGCAGCAGCAGCTCCTGCTTATGAACCTGCATCTGCTGGCCAACCCTGGAGACTCTCTGCTGCTGCAACACACCCTGGATCGCCTCCTCCGCTGGCTCTGCCCAAGCCTCCGCATCTTCCATGTGTCAGAGAGGGCCTCCCCATATAGAGGATACACTCGCCTTTGTCCTGTGGCAGGTAGCAATCTTTGTCTTTTTATGTGTGTTCTTGCATTTTATACACTTTGATATACACAGGTCCCAGATATATCAGGAAGAAAACCAAATGCAAATTAATCTTGGCCAAAATCCGACAGGTTACCCTTCTGTGGCCATCACTTTCTTCCTCCATGAAGCTTATGGAGAGGAACGCATCCTCAAAGTGCTGGACTTCTTTCAGCGGCCACCCTGGCAGTACCATCACACCGAGAGTTGCAGCAATCGAACAGGAGGTATCCACATTACCTCCAGCAGCAGCCCCGCCAACCCCCTGCTGCGACCCTACCTCCTGCCCAGCCGAGACTTCTACAGCCTTGGTGCAGGGATGCCTGTCTGGGGTGTTCGACCAGTGCACTGTGGAGGAGAGATACTTCGTGTGACACTGTACAGCGGATATGACAACTATGAGGACGCTGTGCGGCTGTATGAGACGGTTCTGCAGCAACAGGCAGAGGAACAGAAGACAGGCTTCTGCTGGTTCACCCTCCACACAGGCAAGTCTGCATGTGTTTCTGTTTTTTGTATAACACCCAGAGGAAAAGCAGCCCATAAAGCTATACAAAATGTCTTGTTTGCAATGAACACCTACTTGTTTACATTTAGAATATCTTCATTTACATTTTCAAGCATGAAACAGAAGTATGTAAATGATGTCTTACCATTGGCAGATTAACAGTTTTTGTAAGAAACTAATAGATTTCAGAATATAGAAAATAATCCTAGGACATTTAAAAATCTTTCCCTGTGCTGTCTTTCTGCACGTTACCCCCCTCATCCTGCCAAACAGAGCCAGGCCTTTGCTTGCAGCTGGCATTAAAGCAGTTGTCACCAGGAGTTCGGGTGGAGCCGTGTAGCTCTGCTGTGCTGCAGTTTAGTGTGGAGGAAATCGGCCAGCTGGTCCCTCTACTGCCCAACCCCTGTACTCCTATCAGCAACACACGCTGGCAGACAGAAGACCTGGATGGAAATAAGGTTCTTTTCCAGGTAGGTGCAACATAACTCCGTATATGTATTCTATTTACACCGCCCTCTCTTCAGTTAACAGATATTTGTGAATGGAGAACAACTCTTTGCTGATTTAAGTCATGAAGTTGTCATACATCAGTGATCAGAATCAAATTAACTGTAAACACTCAGGCCAACTATAAAACAAATTCTGGTTTACTCTCTGATTATCTTTCAGCCTACAGAATACGAATAGATCTGGCGTTCAAATAATTTTTGAAATTTAATTAAGACCGTGAAATTATATAATTGAAAAAAAGAAAAAAATTGGTCCATCCGGTGACAGCTCTGAGCTGTCAAAACAACCATATGTTACTTAATTTGCTCTAATTCTCTGTAGTCTCTCTGTAGCCTCGGTGTAAATCATAATCCCTCACCTCCTGTTCTTCTGTGCTGCAGGTGAAAACCCCGGCTCAACCTCAGCAACCCCTGACCTGTGCTTTCCCCCTGACTTGCCCAAGCGTGTCCCCTCGAGGAATTACGCTCAAGAGCTCAGGACAGGGACACAGCCTGTCTCCCTGCAACCTCACAACTCCCCTGCCCTGGCCAACACACAGACAAGGTATCAGGAAAACTGTGTTAACCCTCCTGTTGTCCTCATATTCTGTGTATAGGGGTTTCTAACACAGTGGCGGGCCACGAAGACAACAGGAGGGTTAATGAGATTGAGATGCTTTGCTCAACTGTATCTATAATGTGTTAAACCTGCGGTTTACACACTCAATGGCCACTTCATTATGTACACATGAACAGTGTAATGTTTCTGTTGATGCTGTCAGAAAGGTAGTACAGTATTCCACTTCCTGTTTATTACTTAGGTCATAGTGGGTGGGGGCGCTTTACTGGAGTGCATTATATTGAAACGTGCTTCATCCGTGTTGCTCATAACATAATTGTGTACAAGTTTACCAAATGAAGCAGCGGGTGGGTGTATTAGTTGGTGCTTTCCTGTTGGATTCATTATAAGCAGCTTGAGGCAGCAGAAGGGGACACAGTACCCATATTGCAGTGAGACAGGTCTCTAAATTACTAGAGTCCTCCTGAGCTGCTTCCCACTGACTTTAAAACAGTGATTTGACTCAACTCATGACAGTATTCCTTTTAAAATTGTATTTGTTCATGTAGGTGTGAGACATTGAGCATTGACAACGTGGTGTGAAAGCTTAATATTTTAAATGAATAACAGTTGAAAAGTTGAGTTATCGATCAGAATCTTTTACAGGTCATGTTATCATCTACATCTTAGAGTTGGTAATCTATTTCTATCCCTCAGTGACAGTCGTATCCTGAGGTATTGTGTTTTCAGGATGGGAGTACGTCCCTGCATCCATCGCATTCTCATTAGCAATATCTCAAGAATGTCAGAGAGAATTTATTTCTGATTTGGCACAAACCTCCTCTTGTGCTAAAGAACGAGCTCATTAAAATTGAAGATTAAAGGTCACTGTGACCAAAAAAGTATATGTATATGTCTAGTAGTATACAATGATGAAGTGATGACATAATGTCAAAGTTCAACTTCAACTTGACACAACAATGTCCAACAAAAACAGTTTTTCGCGCTATTATGACAGAAGACAGACACCCATGTATTTCTAGTTTTTAGATAAATATTTATTGACAGCTGTATTGTTTAAACTTTCAGTAACTTCTAATCTTGGCCACCTGGAGGCAGGAAAAACCAGGGCAGGTAGTTTATAGTCATTTTACCAATCTTGTTCAATGAAAACAGCTTGACTGATGCAAATAATATCCAAAAGAGCAGAAGGGAACTTAAGTGGCAGGTGATCAATATATTTTTTATCAATAATGTATAACAATGATTAGAGCTTCTTTAATTTATCAGACAAACATTAACATATCAGTCCTCAATAGCATCTGTAAATTACGGGACTCGTCAGTTGAGACATACTTCTACAGCCACTTTGACGTGAAGCTTATAAAAAGAACTTATCAAACAGTTTTCAAAAACGGTGTACGACGCTAGGACACAGTTTTCTGATTGCCTGCCATTATGACACTACTTCTTGTGTCTTCGTTGATAGGCCACAGACCTCGCAGTGAACCTGCTCTGGAGAAGCTTCAAGGACGTGGTGGAGCAGAGAGCCTGGGATCAGGTAGCTGCTGTAGCACGCCTCCAGGCAGCTCTTGCTACTCTTCGCAGCGCAGCAGCCCTGCCCCGACCTCGACCTCCAATCAAGCTGACTCTCCTCTACGCCCCTCTATCACGCGTTCTCTTTCCCATCTCCTTCTGGAAGAGGATGAGGAGGAGCCGGAGACCAACGTAGACACAGGGTTCTCTGTGTCACCTCACTCTGACACAACAGTCACGCCGATGACTCGCTCTTCTTCCATGGAGCTTCTGAGGACTGTTCACTCTGAGAGACCTGCAGTCGTTGGGGCTTCAGCTGTTGAGGGACTAGCAAAGGATTTGAGTGGTTGTCTGCCACAGACATACATACACCCTCACACAACCTCCAGGATGTGGCGCTCTTCAGGTTGTACAAATGAGGCCAAGAATGGACAAAGACCCTGGAAAGGGCCCCTGGTGGAGAAGGACAGGACTATTGCTGGGCCCTGTAGCAAGCTACTACCGTCTCATACGAACAATGAAGAGCCTGTTGATGAGTTCTTCATCTAAGCTCCTGCCACTACGTTCCATGCTGTGATAAAAATCATAGCACATGGAGCAGATTGCAACATAGGTGACACAAGATGATAGATACTTTAAAAAGAGGATCTGAAGTTCTACAAGAAGATTTATAGCGTTTCGGTGAAGAAGCTCAGAAACACAGGAATCCAAAGTGCAGCTCGGGGTGTCATTTGCAACTCAAAAGTACTGAAACCGAAGGGTTTTACCTGAATTGCTAAAGTGTAACAACATAATGATAAATCCATCAGATCTGCACAGAGAGCAGTGCAAGGTGAGATACCTTTTAAAACAGTGCAGGTGTATATATATATATATATATATATATATATATATATATATATATATATATATATATACATACATACAGTATATATAATATTGCAGAGGGTCTAATTTGTTTTCGTATGTTTCGATCCGACTAATTATTC